>BRDA01009444.1:7022-18173 GCA_036984385.1 Crenuchus spilurus | reverse complement strand
GGATCTAGAGTTACTTATTTTATAACGTCAACTTTTAGAAATAAATAATGTATCACCTTACGCAATTCTTATTTTATTGTTTTTATTAGCTATGTAATAAATAAAGATTTTCAACTGCAATATTTTATTCATTGAGATCTAGGATGTGTTATTTTAGTGTTCCCTTTATTTTTTTGAGCAGTGTATTATAATTCATTGTTTGAGCATGTTGGGACACTACAATAACATCAGTTCTGCTGCATTTAATACCTGATTCTAACCAGAAGCCTCAGTCATTATTTGCAACGCCGGCTTAATGCTACTAATGGTAGTTCTATATTAACAAACCCACAAGCATCAGAATGGTCTGTAGTAACATTCAATCACGTGAGCTCTTCCTGCTGTACTGGTCAACTGGACATCTACATGTATCTGAATGCTTCATTGAACCACCAAACATTCATGTCGACTAAAGTGATCTCTCATTGGCAGTGTTAAGGGCTATTTGAGACCTGGGGAAACCTCATTTCATGAGTCACACCATACTGCCTCAATTTGTTCTCCCTCCCTGCATTCTGTGCCATGGTGCTGAATAAAACGACATTGTGACACGACATGGGAACTCTGCCAAAGCATCTGTAACACAGGAAGTAAATTCAATGGGAGCTTGTTGTAATTAGTCTAATAAATGTTTTACCATGGATGTATTGGAAACAAAGCGGGGCTTATTGTGGCAAGCCTGACTTTTATTGTGAGACCTTGTAAGCGGATGATGTCTTCTCCTCCGAGTCAAAGGGCTTGCTCTTAGTGTGGTAATGAAGCAATTTAACGGGAGCTCTAGCACTAGCAAAAAAAAGTTCTCTGCTAACAGGGAAGCAAATGTGGAACTGCTTTCCCTGTTTAATAATCTAAGGATGTTATAAAATTTGTATGAGGATTTTGGGAAGCATTTTTATGGCTGCATAAACTCTGATTAAAGATGCAAATGAAGTGGCTAATGGATATTGTAAGGAAAACATGTTGATAGGACAATGTCATGCTAATGTGTGAAACATTAACAACAAGTACTGCTCATGAGTCCCAGTTTCACCTTTAGTGGCACTGCCAGAGAAGGTGGCATGATAGGGTTTTGATGTGGGACCATAACGTCTGGCTCATTACTGAGTATGATTGGTATGGTCTCCGCCACTGGTTAGAACCTGTGCAGACCTGGTTGGCCTCGTTTAATGGCTCAGGCCTGCCGTTTCAAATTCCGCCAACCACTGCCATAGATGTGGTTACTCAAAGAGTGTTTGTGGAATGAGAGGGGCACCAAGGAGGTCAAGAATTTTGTCCACCGTTGATTGTTGGCAGACCAAATTGCTACCATGTTGGACAGCGATGCCCACTTTGATCCGGTTGCTGAATATTAGGCAGATTGCTTAATGAGTTATTCCAAACATGGCAGCGTAGTGTTATGGTCACCATGTGTATGTCTCCAGTCTTCTACTACAGATTATGTTGCTCTGTAATTTGCATTGACTGTGTCCTGTACTGGTTAATTAATTCTGACGACCAAACCAGAAGCGACTGTGTTGGTCTCTTACTAGTGATTTGGATAGGGGGCAGTTATATTTAGCTGTCTCATGTGGTGCTACGAGGTGGTTCTCCGGGAAGTAAACTGTGAACCGTGGCCTCATGGGTTACAGACTGTCAGAGCTGTAAAAATGTTTGTGAAGTGAAAATCCCCTCAAAGTGCTTCACATCACCCCAGATAGACTCTTCAACTTAGACATTGACCGTAATGAGAGAGCGACGCTGATCGGACTCATCAAAGACTCTTGCGATTGGAGTTAAAAATAGGCTGCCGGTGTGTTGCTCTGGTTTCTGTGTATCTTCCTTCAGGGCATTTCCCAGGCAAGAAAAAAAACTAAATGGCTCACCACAATTCCACTCATATGGCTTAACTGGACACTTTCATTTGCTAGGCGTATTACAAGAAGTTAATGGCCTACACACCCTCTTGATAAGCCCCAGCTGACTCGGAATGTTTCGTTTGTGTTTCGGGTGAACGAAAGTCAGAATGTAATGTACCGCACTCATCTTGAGTAATCTATGCTTTAACCTACATTTATGGAACATTTGCACTAGAAATGCTTTGTCACAAAGCCGCATTAGAAAATGTAGCAAGTGTTGATCAATTCACCACAACATTTCATTTTTTCCCTATAAATCCACCCATTGATGACTAGAAACAGCTTCAAAATGAGATATGCTGGAAATTGGGCATATTTTGACTCTCGTGCTTAACACACAGCTTTCATAACGTAACGTGGCAAGTATTACACTGTAAGAGACGAATGATATATTTTCTCAGCTGGAAGAAGGGCACTGCACTGTGGGCTTGCTAGAAGTGTCAGGTCTCAGTAAATGAGCGTGTGTCATTGAGTGAAAAGTGAGCCGGTGGTCAGCGTCGTACTGGCTCAGGACTCATGGGGAACCCACCAGGCACTGCGCAGGGAGGGGGCCTGGGGAATAAGGAACCTATAGGGGAAATGAAATGCTCTGCCAGGAAGATATTCACAAAACCCAGACTTCACCCTCCCGACAGCTCGGAAATATCCGCTGTATTGCAGGGGAAAAGTGGGTCTGGCCAGACGTTTTCATTTTTTGGTGTGTGGAAACCTGAGCGTCCATGGCCCATCCAATATGGAGCGACATCTGTCACCTTAAACAGCAAGGAGTGAACTGAAGAATAACCAGAGATGAACTTGTTGCCAGTTCATACAAAACTACTTATGAACCCTGCTATCTAAACATATTTCGAGTTACACATCGTTTCCCCACTTCTTGGAAACCTTTAGCTAGGAGGTCCAGAGGTTCTCAACTTCAAATGCCATCCACATCTGTCAGATACACATCTACTGCACTTACACTGATTGGGTTGGCTTTTGAAACTTTTCAGATATCTTCATTCATTTCAGGTTGCAGTTTTCCCAGCAGTTTGCATGCAACGAGCTTTTGTGTGGTCGTGGGAAGCTGAGGATTTCATCTGTACAGCACAGTCTACCGTCATGACTGGTGTCTTTAAAGAAACCTGGATGTGACACATTATTATTATGACTTGGGTTTGGTTTGCTCTGAATCTCTGAAGCGAAAAAGAAAACCGGAATTTAGCTACATGAAGCATTTGGCACCAGAAATAATCCCATCCCCATCCATAGTTTTAGTACCGAGAGAAAAGTAATGATAAGGATGTGCTTCAGAATAAAATAATACTTTTCACTATTGGGCAGAGGCGCTTACATCTTTTTGGAATTTCTAAGATTTAATTATATGTTTCATTTAATTTTTGGGCATCTCCAAAAATGTAAATATTGTGTAAACGTTTATTTGAGTTCATAATTTAAGTCAAAACGGTAAACCGACATTTACACTGTCATATCATGACTACCTATCTGTTATTGGCAATAACCACCCTTGGCTCAGTTGACACGGGCATGGTCTGTATTAGGTGATGGAAGGTACCCAGAAGCATGTGTGCACATTCCATCTGCAGCAGAATACTCTACCACTTGCCAGAGTCATCATTCCTCTCTGGCATCAATGGCTTGTGGGGCACCACTGTGATGTTGTTGGGAGATACTCAATGTACAAGACGTCCATTCTCTGTACACTTTCACTACAGCAGCTCTAGGGCATGCAGTGAAATAAGATGCTATCACCCTTCATTAGGTACCCTATTATCATGCCGTTTTGAACATCATTCAAATCACATCCATGATAATCAATTTTCTGGTGTGCTCACTTATTTATATACCATGTCACACGTCCCAGGCAAAGATAACTCCAAGCCAGGGTTGTCAAAATATTCTGATATGACTGTATTTTGTTAATTCCATTCAAAGTAACACATTTCAGGCCTTGTTTTGTATTAATGTTGATACTGTTTGAATATGAATACTCACATTTGAAATGAAATGTTCTAAAAATTTGAGATTTCAGATTTTTCAGAATACTGATCAACATTAAAAATATGTCTCTTTACATGTAGTGTATATAAAATATAACATTTTAACTTTTTAAATTAAACTATGAACAACAGTGAACTTTTTCACAATGTTCTCGTTTTGGAGATGCACTAATATGCAGTGCAAAGTAAGCTTGGTAAAGCTCAAAATGGCCTTTGAAAATTCCAGGTCTGGTTCATTTTTTGCGGAAAAAAATGTGCAAATTACTCATACCACTTACAGACTTTTGAGTGACTTCATCCCTTTTATTCATTCATAGAGGGCCGTGAATAGATGAACTTTACGTGTACTCGGTTTCTTCAATCTAAATGTACAAGAGGACCACATTACACTTTTATGATTTTGATAATAATAGTGCCTTATCAAAACCAGATGTATGTAGTAATATTCAGCAGCTGCACGGCCCAGCCCCCAGGCCCTTTCTTTACTCAGAAAAAAGAGAAGGGAAAGAAAAACTTCCACATGCTAACATTTACACAGTGATTTCTTTTAATTGCACTCTACTTTTTAATTTGCCTTGGACTAATGCTTTTAAAAGCGGGCAGGAGGTATTTTATTGAAGTCTTGCCTAATGCTAGGCTGCTGTAGCCTCACTCTCTGGCTCCTACCTGACAGCCTACGTTCCTCGTTTTGTTCCCAAAGTCAAACATGCCACACTGCATTTGGAAGCAGGGCTGAGGGAGGGGACATGTTGAATACGCAGGATTTCTTAAGCTTTAGGCTTTTACGTTAGGCTAGTCTAAGTCCTAGTTTGAGTTTCCTATTCCAGGATGGACTCTGCTACAATGGATGTATGTTGTGGTTAAAGGAAACGTGAATACTGTGTTGATTTTAACATGATGGGCCAAGAGCCATAAAGTAATAGATGTAGATAAATGCTTCCAGTGACAGCAGCTGTCGAAGCAAGGCCTTCGAAAATGGCTTTGATGCGTTTCTTAGAATTCTTTGTGTTTCATGTATCTGTAAACTTGGCCATAGACATGATCGGTTTCTCATTCGTAATACTTGCCTTTTACCAGCTCTTTCCATGTTTATGTAACCCCCACTGTTTACTTCTTCAATAAAGCAACTGCAACATCAGCATCGCTCTTAGCTTTAACTGGAGTTTGTCTATGGAGTCAATTTGATTACATTCAAAGGAAGAAACAGTAGCTAGTCACTGTAACACCAGATCCATGTCTTTCTGTAGCAAAACCAGAGTGACAGCATATCAGTTATAATATATATTAATTCTAATATATATTATTACAGTACAGTGGTAACCCTACTTACGAGCATCCCTACTAATGAGTATTCCAGGTAACAAGTCAAGATCTCAGAATATTTTTGTTCCAGGTAACGAGTAAAATTTCAAGTAACGAGTAGCCTAAATTAGTTAAAGTATGCCAAGCGTTAGGGGCGCGGCAGTCGTAGCATCCCCTAGATGCTAGCGTAGAAGATCATTAGCATCCCCTAGATGCTAGCGTAGGTCAGTCATTACCTTTGACTGTCCAGTGAAAGTGGAAGTGCTAGTGAAAGCGACGCAAAGAAAGCAAAAGGTAGTGAACAAGAAAGTTAGATAAATTTTACTTTTACTTTTCATATGATAAGTGTTACCATGCCATACACGTACGCCTGTCCTCCTTAGCCTACATGAGCACCGTCGGTCTCCCTCTCCTTAGCGGCCAGCCTACACAAGTGCCATCGTTATCTCATTTATTTAAAAAAAAACCCATATAAACACATTATTTAGCATATTAAAGTATACTGTATATTGGCCGGCTGACACGGATTAATCAGTTTTACATGTATTCTTATGGGGAAAATGCATCCAGCTAATGAGCAAACCAGCTAACGAACTCTACTCCTGCACGGATTAAACTCGTAAATAGGGTTACCACTGTATAGACTTAACTGTTTCAAAAATAAATCAGCTCATCTTTGCTTAGTTGCATTACAAAACAATGAAAAACAAAAAATACAATATAATGTAGTATGAAATTGAACTGATACTAACTTATTCATCACAAAATGGAAAGAGAGTTGTTTTTCCAAGTGGTTTTGTACATGCAAAATTACATCATTGTTAGAGATACTTAAAAAATGTTTTCTGGTGTGATTTCTTGCAAAAAGACAATTAAAATACCCTACTAAGGTGGGAGCTTATCTTCTTTAACTTATTCGAAGCGATCGATTTGTCCTGCTCTGCCCTCTTCCTCCATATATGGTTTATTTCCTGTTCTTGTTAGTCTCGTCACGCTCCTGTCATTGTTTTCAGCTGTCCCTGGTTATGTCTTGTGATTTTCTGTCTCTATATAAGCCTTCTTGTCTCCCAATTCCCCACGTTTGCCCAATGTCAGTCATTCTCAGGTCTGGTTGCTTGTATTCATTCATAGTCTCTGCTCTTGTTTCATTGTTTTCAGTATTGATCAGTAAATATATTCATTCTTCTCAACTCTGCACGTGTCCGCCTTCTTGTTCATCTCCACCACAATGCTAGACAGGATCACTCAACTTGTGTTATGTAAATGCATGCCAGAGAGGCCAGAGTCAGTGCTTGTAGGAAGGTTTATGTCAATATTATTTTAAATAAATATTTTCAGTGAATCCCTATTAACAAAAGAAAGATAAATACAAAATTAACAAAAACTAAGTAATTTACTTGCTTATCGGCAGCGCTCTTCTCTGGAGTCTGTGCTTCTGCCAGCAGGATAAAACCAAAATTCCACTAAAAACACTTATATAACTCTACAAGATTTTATCCTGCAAACAAAAGTAAACACTTTGAAAACCGTAATTGGTCTATTTTTCAAATATATGTAGGTTGAATCTAAACATATTTTTAGATTCTTGTGAGAGGAGCTTAAATAAGCAGAGACACATTTTTCAATACGAGTCACAGGGCAGTGTTGTTCTAAACAGAATAATTCTCAATAGCATAACAATGGAGATTTAGGTGCCTCATTCCAAGGGGCTCCAGGTATGTGAGGGACATGTTTCCTTACAAAAACGTGTTGCTTCAGACATTCTAGTGTTACAGAGAGTGGGAAAATATGCAATAGGCAGATGTAGCCATTAATCGGGGGGCAGTCAATATTGTGCTTCTCCAATCTAACAGCAAATCCTTTAGATGGCACCAAAATAAATCAAATCATTTACGTAAAACATTCAAACTACATGGTAGTAGTATAGCTAGCTGTGGGTGGTATATAGCTAGTCATGACTGGGAATTCACTAGCTGTGGCTTGTATATGTACAAGTTTTTGTCTTGAATATGTACAAGCTGTGAAAACAGTATTTGGATTATAGAAATAATGTTTGTTAGATGAAGTAGTATCTTACAATGTGTACAACCAAACGTCCTCATCAAACCCTGCAAATTACTGAAGGCCAAAGTGGTTTTATCATTTAATCAGCTCTCATTGTTGTCATATGTCTTTTATCTCCGTTGCAAGCTCCTCATTCTTAATTAGCACCAAATCCAAACCTGCAAGTTCAGGATTTGAACAAGAGTCATAGCAAGTCATCTCAAAATCATGTTCCATGGTATGTTCCTCTATACCCTGGGACACTTGTTTCTCCACCCACTTCATCTCAGCTGTACTTCAGTGATTCAAATTCCTGGGGGTGCAGATAACAGATACTTTGACCTGGTCCACCTACATTGAAGCTCTGGTCAAAAAAGCTCAGCAGTGCATGTACTTCCTGAGACAAATGAAGAGAGCACACCTCCCTCCTCCAATTCTCACCACCTTCTACAGGGGCACAGTGGAGAGCATACTGACCAATTGCATCTCGGTCTGGGCAGGAGCCTGTAGCGCCTCTGACTGGAAGTCCCTGAGGAGGGTGGTGAGGACAGTGGAGAGAATTACTGGGACTTCACTTCCTTCCATACAGGACATTGCGACAAGTTGCTGTCTATCCAAAGCTCAGAAAATAATCAGTGACCCTTCCCATCCCAACTATTGGCTGTTCTCACTGCTGGCCTCCGGAAGGAGGTTCCATAGTCCTCGAAGCAGAACAGTCAGGTTCAAAAACAGCTTCTTCCCACATCCCATAAGACTGTTGAACTCTAAACAATATTAAATAATGCTGCTAATTCAAATCTTGGAGCTCTAAGATAATCAAATTATACTGTGTATAATACTTTATAAACACTTCAAGCTGGTCATATAGGGCTTCATACTGTATATGCACTATTAATATACCTCATTACACATATACACTACATATTTGCACTACATTGCACCTTGCACTTTTGTAATATATTCTTTTAATAAAAATGTTTATCTTATCCCCTGATCTACCCTGAGCCAACACAACGTAATTTCATTCTAATGTGCAGTGTACAGTGTAAATTTGAGTAACAATAAATTCTGTCTATGTCTATGTCTATGATTCCAATGAAACAAGGTCGGAACAGCACTTTTTTTTTTGCCATCTCTGTGTTTCCTCTACATTGTCACTGGTAGTGAAATAAACACTACAGACTTTTATGTGTTTGGTGATTTGGAAGTTATCCTTATTTATTTACTTATTTTTTACATATTTTTTCCTGGGGGTTGATATATGAGTTGAGAATGTTATTAAATTGCTATTAAATAACATACAATCTGAAAAGTAGAAGGTTGCTTGAAGAATTCTCTCTCCCTTGACAGAACACACTAACATCTCTGGCTGCTGATTGATGGCACTCTTGCACTGATGAGAAAAGCAACAGGATAAGTATGTGAGGTGTATTTATGGTTATGAGCTTCCAGGGTTGTATTTTCTACTCTCTTGGTGAGGCAGTGAGAGAATCAGGGCTGGTGTGGTGTCCAGTCTCACTCCCCTGTTCTGATTTCACTTCCCATGGAGCCTCGGGCAATTCTTCTGTCTGATTAAAAATTCAAACCACTCACACCTATCGACTAAGGATGTTACCAGATGGTATCCAGAAGTCATTAACCTGACTTTTAATTATACAATCATGGTACACAAGCACATCTACATCAATACTGTAGTATATTTGCTTGTTTGACATGGTATTCTTTATGCTTAATGCTTTAAAAAATGGACGTGTGGGGATGCAGAATCCTGTGAGAAGTATAATACAGTATATTTGATAATATACTGGCTTTATTATAATGCTGTATATTGTTAAGAACTAACTATTCAATACATTTCAGTGAACTAGAAAACATCACTGATGGGAATTCATTTTTGTACTAGATCTGATGTGTTAATTTACTAATATATTTTTAGGGTCATTTAAAGGCTATATATAGTCAGGCACATACATGTCTACCTAAGCCATTTGTGTTTTCAGCCACAATTGTTTGTTGATGGCTTCGATACACATGACATTAGATTAGATTCAACTTTTTGCACACAAATTTAAACCATCCATGCAGTAAAACCCAAAGCAGTGGGCAGCCCTATCCACAGCACCCGGAGAGCAGTTGGGGGTTACCTGACTTGCTCAAGGGCATTTCAATCACTACTTGCCTGGGGATCGAACCGGTGACCTTCCGGTCACAAGACTGAATCCTGAACCATCTGGGTTCTAATAATGTAATGAAAGTCATGAACACAAACTGAGGAAAGTGAAATCAGGATGGAGGAGTGAGATCGGGTGCCATGCCGTCCAATAAAGCAAACCTGCAGGGTGACAGCCTGTCTGTGCCATAGTCCACCAAAGACTTATGTTTTGGGAGAGACATGAGGGGAGAGAACAAAAGAACTTGGTAAAAGTAAACGTTGCTCTGAAGAGTTATGATGGGGGTTTGACCTCAGAGTGACCTGCGAGTCACAGTGCTACTGTATCTCATCCTCTGCTGCTGTATAGCCTCATGTTTTATGGCTTTGATTTCCCATGTGACAAAAAAAGGTCCAGCCAGCAGATGGGCTGTCTGAGAAGGGAACACTTATTTTAACACTGTGTGTGTGTGTATGTGTGTATGTATGGGTGGGTGTGCATGCATATGTGTGTATTTTGTGGTTCGCTGAATTATTACTGCACATAAAAAATGGGGAAGACAGGATTCCATTCTGGATAAACAGCAGTCTTGGATTAGACACACAATCACCTCTCATGGGTTATTTCTCTACTGGCTGCAGAGGGTAAATGGTGTGTGTGTGCAAACCTCAATCACTGTGGAGCACTCTATCATATTGTGGAGTTAGACCTTAGCTAAGCCTAAGACAACTTGTTTTCGGTTTGGGAGCTAATAACCAGTAAAGTCTGTATGACTGATACTCACTGTTACGAGGCTGAGCTCTTTAATAGACTTTAAAGGTGATAGTAAGTGTCCTCAACTCATTAGAAGGGTAAACCATCAATTTAGAAGTCTGTTCTCAGTACACCTTCACTACAGTGGCTCTAGAACATCCCTATTTGGAGTGCAAATGTTGCTTCTTTAGCTTTAAACTGGAGCTGTGAGACTAACATGTCTAACAAATACTAAAACTCAATAGTCACCCAAAATAACCCAGCTGTTACTGTAATAATACATCACCAAAACATTTTTTTTTAAATCCGGTTATTAATGAAGACCTTATGGATTTAGTATTATTTTCTTCTGCTGTACCTACATTTAAGTACCAGTTAGAACCAGTAAGTATTTTATATTACTATAAATATATTAGAATTATACTAATTCATAAGAGTTAGTTCTGAGAAATTACAATGTAAATTACAAAACGTTACACTCTAAAACCAAGCTCTATTATAAAGTGGTACCAAAAACTCAAATAAAGTATGAAAAGGTACTCCCCGTGGCTCAGCAGGCTAAGATGCTGACACTATGACCAGAGGATCACGAGTCTGAATCCCGGTCATGCTGTTTGCCATCAACAGCCAGGGCCCAAGAGAGCAAAAATTGGCCTTGCTCTCTCTGGGCGGGTAGATGGTGCTCTCTCCCCCCATCACTCACACATTGCAATGTATGCTGGGTCAGGCGTCTACTGATTAGTCCATTCGGAGCTGGGAATCCTGCGCTTTCCTCCAATCGCATTGGCTCCCCAGTGACAAAGTATCAAGCGGTAGTTCGAAAAGAGGTGGTGGCCGTATCACACGCAGCAGAGGAGGCTTGTGCTTGTCTTCACCCTCCTAGAGTCAGGGACAATGCAAAGTGATGGGGAGAGCACCCTAGTGGATGAGATAGGTTAATTGGCTACTACCAGATTGGGAAGGGAAAAAAAA
>BRDA01009441.1:53512-71076 GCA_036984385.1 Crenuchus spilurus | reverse complement strand
ATTCATAATCTTGCACCTCCATATCTTTCAGATCTTCTTCACATTTCCACACCTATCCGCACACTTAGATCGTCTTCCTCCATTCACTTAACTGTTCCCCCTGCCCGTCTAGTTACCATGGGGAGCAGAGCTTTTAGCTGATCTGCTCCTGAGCTATGGAATTTACTCCCACCAGATCTTCGTAACACTGATTCAATTTCACTCTTCAAATCTAAGTTAAAAACCCATCTGTTCAGATTAGCTTATTTGACTTGATCTCTTCTGCATTGGCTGTTTTCACTGCATTTACAAACCTTATTTTTATACTGTGTTTTTATTTATTTATATTTAATTTTTTTATTTTTTTATATTTTCTATTGATATGTACGGTGACCTTGAGTGTCTAGAAAGGCGCCTATAAATAAAATGTATTATTATTATTATTATTATTATTATTATTATTAAGTGACTGTGCATATGGTATTATGTTTTAAGGGGACAATACATAAACAAACAAACAGCAGGAAAAGCATGAACAGATTTTTAAAATCTAAATCAAAACGAGCAAAATTACTTTGGTTAGAGGTTCTGAATGTCAATTGCTAAGCATTTCTGATTCATTATCCCTAGTATAGTCCCTGGCAATTTTAGCAGAAACACCTACCATACAGGCACACTTTGTAGGTTTCCTGTTACAGACTGTAGATTATGTTATAATTGTATAATTTCTTTATAATTTCTCAGCCCGTTTCTACCTGCAAGGAACCACCATAGCACCAGATATTATTTAAGTGGTGATCCATTCTCAGCACATCAGTGACACTGATGTGGTACTATCACGGTAATCTGTGTGGTGCTGGTACAACTGTATAAAACACAGCAGTGTTGCTGAAGTTGACACATCAGTGCCACTCCTAGATTGCGAGTGTACCACCAACCACGAGTAGCTCTGTGATCAGACACAGATTACAGATGAAAGGCTACAGGATGGGGAACACAACCTGTACAGCAATAGATCAGTGCTTGATTCTGACTAGGGTGTATTTCTAACACTGCTGGTTAGGTGGCATACTCACTGGCATGGACCTGCAGGTTACAGCTAGAGCAGGCCAGAAGGATGCTGGTGCCATCTTCTCCGATGCGAGCGCTGGACGGAAGCGGTTCAGTGTTCTCCACCCCGGCACTGAAACACATCTCAGGAACTAATGGACGAGTTCGAGTTCCACATAGAGACACTGAGCCAGTGGTGGGTTCCTTATGAGGCTGGACATACAAACACAAACATACATGAAGGCAAGTTAGTGTATATTATACAGTCATTCACTGGGATAATTATGGCAAAAAAAATGTTTTTCCTTAAATCCAAAGTATAAAATGGACAAATATACATACCAAATATACGTTCTTCAAAGTGACTATAAGTACATTTTAAGTTATTTTGTCGATTTTTAGTTATTTTGTCATTTATAAAGAGCATATAATACTTTGCAACATATAATAAAGTCTATGTAAGATTACTGAACAGTTTTACAGTTTGGTAAAAGCATCTGATAATTTAGGCAGTTAGTCTGATAATTTAGGCGGTTAGTCGGATAATTGGGCAGTTAGTCTGATAATTTAGGCAGTTAGTCTCATAATTGGGCAGTTAGCTACATTAGCCACAGACCTATAGTGTAAAACTTAAAGGAGTAAACTTAGACACCAAATACATCTCAGCTGCTCTCAGTTAATGAAAAAAAGTGAAATATGGACTCTTTCCATAACACTATGTGAACAAGAGCTCATTATATCATCAGAGATTAGCAGCAAGCTTTAAACCAATGTGAATAATGTTTGTATAAGAGTGTCATATCTGGTTAGACTGGCCTAAAACTGAACCGAGTTACCTGTGAGTATGGGCAGAACAACATGCAAATGGCACAGTGAGGCTCGATGGTTGCCATGGCAGCATTAAACTGCTTCTCGGCCAGAAAGTTGGGTGAGCGGTTCTGCCAGAGAGGCCCTTCCTCCGTCTTCTTCACCTCCTGGCCCTCACCGCCTCCTACAGGCAACCCTGAGTACAGCTCTAAAGGGAAATACAAACATCAGATGTTATAAGACTTTATAGTGACCTGTGATAACCCTGCAGGAGCATTATAGCTCAATTCAAATTAATGTGTTTGCTTATATACACCAATGAGCCAAAACATTAAGACCACTTGCAGATAAAGTAAATAACTCCGGTAATCTTGTAACAAAGGCAGATCCGGGATCTATCCAGTGGTAAGTGAACACCTGCTTCTTGTGGTCAATGTGTTGGATGTGGGAGAAACAGACAGGAATGAAGACCTGAACAACCAAATTGTTGTGGTTAGATTATCTGGCTAACACATCTCTAATAGATCTGCTACCATACTTCCTGATGCCAGCTACCAAAGGACAACTTCAGAGCTCTTGCAGAATTCATGACTCAACAGACCAGAGCTGTTTTAGAAGCAAATGAAGGACAACATATTGGCATATTGGTTATCACTAGGGTTGAGCCAGATACTCTTTTCGGGCAAGTATCCGGTACGGATAAAGAACTTGTGACGAGTATGATCATGATACGAGTAAAACTCGTCAATATCCATGCTCATGCTGAAGGAAAATCCTCATTGAGTAATGGACTGTCTTCACGATCTGTGATTGGCACAGATGGGTCTCTGTGTGAAAGAGTGGGGCACAGCTCTGGCTACTCAATCACACACACACACACACACACACACACACACACACACACATCATTATTTACCTTTGTGTGGAAAAAAATGCCAAGAACGTCAAGTAGTAAAAATAAATAAGTAATTGAAAGGAAAAAAAATAAATCATAAAATAAAATAAAAAAAAATTTAAATAGGAAGCTGTGTTTAGTATGGCAACTCTTGTTCATGAATAGTAAATAGTTCTCTTACTTTTATGATCAAAAACATTGATTTGAATCTCAATGTTGAGGCTGTTCTGTAAATAGTTTTCAAATAAACAAAACATATGGATTGATCAGACGTTGCTATATCAGTTTCAGACTTAAAATAATGTTTTAAGCCCCAGATTTAAGCCCCAACCACTTCCAGTTAACCCACGCCCAATTCCGGATTAGGCACCGCCCACTCCCGAGTACAGATCATTTAGATCATGCAGATAATTTAGATGGTTGAACAGATACAGACAGTGGTGTACTCGCTCATCCCTAGTTATTACATTTTGGAGAACCTGTGCTTGGTCTTCATAGTGTGAACATGCTTTTGAAATGAATGTATTTGCATGCGCTTTAATCTACATGGCTGCCATCTTTTGTCTATAAACTACTAATCTACTACTAATGATCTGTTTTTCAACTGAAGCACTTCACTAAAGATCACACTCCTGCCCCACAGGAAGAAATACACAGCTATCTCCACATCACAGTGTGACTGTATGCTACTTCAGGACAGCTTTATCACAGTATTGGATCAGATTGATTCTAATATCAGAGGTGGAGGATGCAATCTCTATCACTATTACACTAATCAATATGATACAGATACGACAGAGAGAGAGACTAGATTACTGGTTTAACCAGAATGTTCTCTTTCTTCCCTCATCATAATCCCAACTATCCTCTTCCTTTCTCTTCTCTCACTCTCGTCTCTCTCGCAGTGCAGGTGCAGATGTCCTCCTGCTGAAGGCTCAAAGTGACTTTGAAAGCAGGTAATTAGGAGTCATGATCCTCAGATCAATACAGTGTCAGTTGTGGCAGAGAGGGGGGAAAACAGACAGAAAGAAGGGTGAGAAGACACAGCGTAAGTGAGAGAGACGGAGAGAATGTGTGGGAAAGAGAGAAAATAGAGACATGCTCTGAGGTTGAAAGCTATCAACATATCCAGGATTCACACTGCACCTCTGAGATACACCCATAGCGATTAAACCCCTGAAGACCCAGGGCCTTAAAAAGCACCTATGGCACTAATGGTAGATATTATACAGCGATGATCCATAACATTAAAACCACCTCCTCACTGTCCATTTAATCATCTCCACTTACCATCTAGGTGCATTTAGTAGTACATCTGGATCACAGCACCCTTTCACTATGTTCTTTAATGGTCACAACCTCCACAGAACCACTATAGGATAGATTTCATTTGGGTGGTTGGATCATAGTCAGCACTGCAGTGACACTGATGTGGTGGTGGTGTGTTAATGTGTGTTGCACTGGTATAAGTGGGTTAGACACAGCAAAGCTGCTGGGGATTTTAAACACCTTAAACAAGACTGAGAATAGTCCACCAACCACAGTATTATATATCTACACTACAGTCAACCATAGTCCACAGTTTTAAAACACCAGCAGCTCTGCTGTATCTACAGTCCTACCAGCCCAATGCACGTTAACCCACCACCACGTCAATGTCACTGCAGTGCTGAGAATCATCCAAACAATACCTGCTCTGTGGTGGTCCTGACAAATATGTGGACTGTAGTACTACAAAATGTATCCTTTTTATCAACTCCATTTACCATATAGATGCATAAGTGTAAACGTGGAGCTGATCTTAATATTGTAGCTATACTACTATACAAAAGTGCATCCTGGTAAAAATACATGTTTTCATCTCATAAGCAGTGGTACAAAACTGTATGTGCTATCTTATGGGTAACTTTAGCTTCAGCATTTACCCTCACTTTAACTGAAAGTGTCTCATGATGACGTATGGAAAACAAAACCCACCCTCATCACTGGACGCCTCTTGTTTGACGATGAAGAGTGGGGTGCGTGTGGGCGGTTTGCTGAACGGATGTCTGCGACTCTTCTTCACCTCCACTGCCATCTTCATCTTCGGAAATGAGTTAGTCTGCAGTGGAAAAAAACAACAAATATTTACACCCACTCACTGCAACAGAAGCACTCAAGAGTCCAGATTTATCTGGGTATTTATCACAAGGACCACATTTTTCCTGATTTTTTGACTGTCTGAGAGCACTTTGTGGCTTTTTGGACTTTCCCCACTACCTTGGTTGTGTGTAAACTTGCTGACAGGACATATGCCACTATATTCTGGTGAGAGCGAGGCTGCTAAAGTTTCCAGAGCTTCACCAAAAGAACATGTGATGTCAACAGAGCTTACTGGCTAAAACTGCTGATGACCCCAAGGAAGAGGCAGGTCATTATCTTTTAAAGGAACAGGCACCCAAACAGGCCATTCTGGACAGGGCAGATTCTAGAAGGTGAAAAGGGTGCTGTGGAAGCTAATCCTTGAGGCATTTTGTCCAGAGCAGATTTTACTATGTTACTTGCTTACATACATACATAGTAAATTATAAATATATAAATAATCACCTGTAGGCCTGGATCTGCGACTGTATTTCCATTACTCTGTCCCTCGGTCACCCTGGATGCAGCAAACTGCTCAAAGGCCTGCTGGAAAGTAACCTCCTTAGGCAGCTTCAACTTCTTCTTCTTCTTTTTCTTCTTCTTTTCATCCTTCACTTCTTGATTCCCTACTTTTTCTTCTTTGTCTCCATCCTCCTGGGCATCAGCTGGTATCAGAAGAAGAAAAAATAAGATTTTCAACTCCCATATACTTACAAATATTTAAAGAACTCTATAATGGGGTGGAAGAAAACAAACACACTTCAGAATCATGTTTTGTTGGCATTAAAAAATTTGCATGCAAAGATTCAGGCAGTCGGTGGTTGATTCTACGTTGTATATAAACCCGACCTCTAGATAGCACTGGTTACTCAATCCCAACAAGCTAACTGCTTTAGTAGATCATCTAAAAGTTCTGTAAGATCATTTTGCCTTTTCGCTCAGACCATATAAACTACATCCAATCAAACCTTTCCGCTTCAACAGTTGTGTATGAAAGCAGTTTTAGTCATTCTATAAAACTGGCATGGATTCATAGCCAACACTTCAACTCTTCACTGCTTTTGAGCTTCAGAGACAACAGGAGAAAGCCATTTGTGACAAAAACGGGCATCTAATTGGCTATACATGGCTGTGCTCATTTGCATCAAGTTAGATAGATAGCCTTTATTGTCATTATCCAAGCATACACAATATACATAGTACAATGAGATTGGAAGCTGCTCCTTAAAATGCACACAGCGCAGTATATAAATAGAAAAACAAAGACTAACTAAGAAAAATTACTGTGCAAAAACAAGATCTAAACATATAGGTACACAGACAGACATAAGACAGACAAAAAAAAAACTGAGTCTGTTTTGGCTGGTATGGACCTGTAGCGCCTACCAGAAGGCAACAGGTTGAAGAGATGGAAGCCGGGGTGAGTGTTATCCTTTAGAATATTCCTGGCCCTGCTGAGACAGCGGGAGTTATAGATGGAGTTTATGGAAGGCAGAGAGCATCCAATGATTTTTTCCGCAGTGTTGGTCACCCTCTGCAGTCTTCTTCTGTCAGCCTCTGTGCAGCTGGAGTGCCACAATGACACAGCATATGTCAGCAGGCTTTTGATGATGGAACGGTAGAAGGTCACCAGCAGGCTTGTGTGTAGTTGCACCTTCCTGAGCACCCTCAGGAAGTATAGCAGCTGCTGGGCCTTCTTGACCAGTGGAGAGGTGTTGCCTGTCCAGGAGAGGTCTGCAGAGATGTGTACTGCAAGGAATTTGAATGACTCCACTCGCTCCACACGTTCGCCGTTGATGCACAGGGGGACAGGGGTGGCCCTGTTCTGCTGGAAGTCCAGGATGAGCTCCTTAGTCTTGGTGATATTCAGTGCCAAATTGTTAGCTGCACTCCATTCGCCAAGTTTCAGGACCTCATCTCGGTAGGTCGCCTCGTCACCACCTGTTATCCGTCCAATCACTGTTGTGTCATCAGCAAATTTCACAATGATGTTCTCTAGGTGGGCGGGACTGCAGTTGGATGTATAGAGTGAGTAGAGAAGTGGGCTCAGCACACAGCCCTGGGGGGAGCCGGTGCTGAGGGTACGGACGGAGGAGAAGTGAGGACCCAGTTTCACCTTTCTGTCGGTTGGTCAGAAAGTCCTTGATCCAGGAGCAGATCGATGGTGGGAGTTTAAATTTTTAAATCTGAGTTTAAAGTTTAAATCTGCTGAACGCAATTTGGCGAATGCATTCATTCAGCCCTCATGATGTGGGCCATTGCTCGTCCTGTATAGCATCCCTGAGTGGTAAGTAACACAGCCGTGTTGGCAAGTGTAGAAAACTCTGCTGACAGCAAACACCACATTCAATCTCTCTCTAATGTGTATTGCTTGTTTCTTTCTTGATTGCTGTTTGACTCATAGCTGTAATAATCCATTTTAATAAAATGTTTATAAAAATACCTTTAGAGAACGGCAATTTTTAAATTATTTTCATTGGTATCAGCCAACATTAGTGTGAGCACTGGGAAAACATGCTACTGTGCCATCTCCAGTATAATCTGAACTCTCCAGTCCTATAAAGTAATAGTTCCTGACTGCTCTGATACCCACCTTCTCCTTTAAGGGCTGCTTCCTGCTCTTCTCTCTCCAGTGCCTCCAGCGTCTCCATGGCTTCTCTGGTCATCTTCTCCTCCCTTAGCTGCTTCCTGAGGGCCTCCTTTTCCTCCACACGCTGCTGGTAATCAGGCATATCCAGCTCAATGCCCTCCTCAGCCAGCAACTTCAGCTCCTCCAGCTTCAGCCTGCGCAGCTGCTTTACTTTCTGCTGAACTCTGAGGAAACACACAGGTTTGTTTTAATATGGATTGGTTGACAATCAGCTAATAAAGATTCACTTACTAATTGGCATACTAATATTATGACATACTTAATTAGTCTGTAATAACCGTTCCCTGATCAGGATTAAGCAAAATGAATGGATGGAGAGTTTGGAAAGAGGTGGCATACCACATTTTTTATATAGTTGAAAACTTCAGTATTGATCATTATAGACTTTTTATATTAAAGCACAGTAGACTTAAAAAAGCTATTTTTAACTGAAAAACTTGAGCATAAATAATACATCACAAAAGAAACCCTAGGATAGAAATTACAGTTTTTTTAAATTAAAATTTTGCCAATTTTCTACCCTTTCCCAATGTGGTATTCGCCAATTAACCCAACACAGTGGTTCTCCCCATCACTTTGCATTGACCCTGACTCTAGGAGGGTGAAGACATGCACACATCTCCTCCGCTGCGTGTGATACGGCCACCACCTCTTTTCGAACTACGGCTTTTTACACCGTCACTGGAGAACCAACACGCTTGGAGGAAAGCGCAGGAACTCTAGTTTGAAGTCAGTAGATGCCCGAGCCAGCGGACATTGCAATGTGTGATTGATGAGGGAGAGTGAGAGCGCCATCTACCCGCCCAGAGAGAGCACTGCTAATTTTTGCTCTCTTGAACCCCGGCTGTTGATGGCAAACAGCATAACCAGGATTCAAACTCACGATCTGGTCATAGTGTAAGCATCTTAGCCTGCTGAGCCACCCTGGGCCTTATTTTATTGCTCTTGAATATAGCTCATGTTTGAGATCCTTGAAGGTCTTGGGTTGTTTTGACCATGAATGTTTGATTTGACCTTTATATACACAACATTAGAAAATGTTTCCAATGTCAGAGTTTGGCATCTTATTTCAATGCAACACCACCTGACAGCACAACGTGACCTGATTATTTTTCACATAAACAGACCATATCAAAATAAAAAAACAATGTTTTTTAAAACTATAACGTAGTACATATGCATATAATGGCAAAATAAATATCTGATCAAATTAAACTACATGCAACAATTCACAACAAAAAGTAGGTGTCATTCCAGGCATCAGCGTGGGTAGTTTCTGTCACGTTGTACAGCTTCCTCACAAGCATCTTGCACCTCCCACTACTTTTACAGACATGTAAATATGACCTGTACATGAAATTTAAATGATATCTCTGTTTGAAAGTTATTCCTTATTTAAGACTTAAACTTCACAAGAGCTGTTATTTATCTATTGTCTTGCTTTATCTTTTTTATTTAAACTGTAAAGAACTTTGAATGACTGTGGTATATAAAATGCATTATATTATAATCATGGTATAAAGCTTTTTTATAGAAGTAGTTTCTGGCATATATTATTCAAGAATGCTGACCATATAAAATTGTCAGTCTGTAAAGTTATGAACATTGTTAGCTTTTTAAAATCTAATTCTTTACCTTTCATTTTGGTAAAGCTAGTAGTGTACATAAAAACTCAGATTTCTCCAGATGTGCAGAGACTTGTAAATGAGAAGAAGCTCTAAATGCCTCAATTCTATTGCAAAATAACAGCCATCAATGCTGCCGTTTCTCACCTGCGGAGCATTTTCTCCCTGTAAGTGACCCGGTTTTTCCTCCAGTGCTCCAGCTCAGGGCTGGTGAGGGATGTAGGCTTCAGGTGGTCAATAACTGTTGTGTCCTTTCCCCGCTTCCACAGCTCATAGCGGTCAGGCTGCAGGCACCGCACAAAAACGTCCATGGAGATCTTCACCATGTCCTTACGACATGTACACTGGAGAGATGAAACCGAGAGATGGTCAGACAGGAGAACCACAGTGCAAAAAAACTGAGCTGTGAATGATCCACTGCTCAAATAATACCTACATTAAGCGTAACGGTTAATACTGAGCACACTTCACCAACGTGAGCTTTTTAAAGTTTTAGGGAACTGGATGGAGAGAAAACACTGATGTGTTCAAGAAATATATGAGTATCTACAATATGTACAGACCATTTAGCAATTAATTATAACCTTTGTATAAACTTTAATGGCAAAATTCAGTTTAGCTGCTGCTATGAATTACAAACGCTGCGTTCCGCCATGTTTGAAAACGCTGTGTGAAGCAGATGTGGTGGGCGTGGCTCTGTCTCAGAGGCAGACATGAAGCTGCTGTCAGTGACCAATGGAAATTCAAGGCTAACGCCGCCTTCTAAGTCCCACCCTCACGTGAAAAGTGTTCCAAAACTCAGAAGCAAAAAAACAAAATTATTAGAGAAATAAAAAAAAAAATGAAAAAATTGAAACCAAAAATGGTCAAAATGCAAACAAAGTTTAATGAAATAAACATTACATTTATATTTTATGTTTTATTTTTTGCATTCACAAGATGTACTTTATGGTCATGTTTCTGTGGATTTTGCTTGCAGATTTATTTTTGCTATTGTGAAATTTTTTACGTAAAAAAATCACTCCATACTAGTGCATCTAATAATTTTTTTAAATAACTCAACAGGAAAACTGTGTACAAAATAGTTTCTAGTGATTTATATGTAAATAAACAGATTATGTACATAGCTTTACTGATCTAAAAATAGGAAACTATCTACACACACCTCTCACATGTCATATCTTTCTTTCTGCTAAGTGCACAAACAAGCTTGAAATAGAATTGTCATAGAAAATAAGGAGTGCTGATATATGTGTGTGGGAATATGGCACTGATTATCCTTAATTCGTTAAAAATAATGAATGCAAAAAAAGGAGCATAATTATTCTTCTGCTTAGTGTGATGGCAAGATTGAGAGTGTGAGAAAACAAGAACGTGCCAGCCTGGCCGCCTTTTACTAAAGTTTGTAAAGTGTGATTATCATTAAATGTTAAAACGCTACACACATTACGTTTCTATGGAAAGATAATCAGCCTCTCTGAGTTCATGCTGGCATCCCCCAGGAACCCTGGCAAGACTCTGTTCACTCCATCATCCTGAATATGTGATACTAACACAACCAAAATAGTAGCATCGGTTTCCAGGTGATGGATTCACCCACCAACGTGGCATTAGTCTCCTTTCTGCTCAGGCAGGTGTTTTCTGCACTAACGGCTGGCAATCACATCACACTTCACTGAGGGAGCACTTACCAGCAGCAGAGTGCTTACAAAGAGAAGGAAAAAAAAAGAAAACGTGAAGAGAGATGAAAATAAAACTAATTTTCTCCAGAGTGTCTGTTCGCTATATTACAGCCAGCCTTTATTTTTCTCTTCTGCACCAAGAACCTTGTGTTCAATTACAGAGAACATTCCACAGCGAAAACAGGCAAGAACGAACAGCTTTATGCTATGTGTGTGTGTGTGTGTGTGTGTGTGTTTGTGTAGTGTTAATAACCACAACAACAAGCGCTAGCCACAAAGCAATATCAACACTACATCTCCTGTGCAGAGCTGATTGGAGTTACTGTATTACTGTGCTGAAGTGAAGCCAAGAAGAAAACAAAGGGGAATCCGGGGAGCATCTGGCAACCGCAACCAAACAAACAGCAGGGGAAATCTCTAACCTCAACTAATAAGCATCAAAACCAATTCAATCCCATTCTGATTCTTTAGAAAAGGATTTGCAGAATGATTAAATCTCAAATTTCACAATTTGATTCAATTACTTTGGTACAATTTCACATTTTTATTAAACACTGAATACACCGACTAGGGATGCACCGATACCACATCTTTTCAAACCGAGTACGAGTACAAGTACTTACATTTAAGTACTTGCCGATACCAAGTACCAATATGAGTACTAATAAATATCAATACTTAAAATGAAAATGAAACTGAGCCTGTATGTGTGTCTTATGGCTCCAGTTAGATGTGTTTGTGATCTATTTAATCTAAACACCTAAGATAATGATAACAGATTACACATTTCCCCTTTATACACTGAAACATTCAAAAATGAAACATATCAGATATACATAATCATCACTGTTAGCGAACTAGCTAGCTACACTACGTTAGCTTACCTTTATGTAAAGCTCGTGGTGGTGAGAACTGAGGACCTCTTGAGGTTAGTAGTGCTTTTCCCAGTTATTTTACATCCACAAACTTTGCTTTGTTTTGTGTGGCAGTGAAAGTGAAATTACTCCATAAATCGCTTCTTCTCTTCCGTCGAAGCTGCAGCAGTGACGTCAGCTTGTTGTGTTGTTGACTGACTGACTGACTGTGGAGCTTAGCGTGCTTTGAGGAAGTCAGACGTGCAGCAGGTTTACTTTAAAAAGCGGATTACTGGACAAAAACATTATTTTAATCATTCTGTGACATTTTCGTTTTGTTTTTATTCGTCGACTAAAACTAATACTTTTAGTCATAGTTTTCGTTTTAAAATATTAGTTTTTATTTAGTTTTCGTCTCGTTTATTCACTTGGAAATACCTCCACACCGCGGACATAGCTGCTCCTTCTCTACTACCGGGCTGGTTAAAGTCACGCTGCCGTGAAGTGGCTTGTTCAGCTCGGCTGCCGTACGTAGTCGTCGTCGTCTTCTTTTTTTAATTTTATTTTTTAATTTTATTTATTTATTTATTTTGTGGCGCAAACTAATACTGTCTGTTAGAAGGAAACGAAGCTCCCATCACGCTGGTATCGGATCCTGTAGTATCGGAGCACTTATATGAATACGAGTACAAGTACACGCACGTGGTATCGGACAGATACCCGATGCTGGTATCGGTATCGGTGCATCCCTAACACCGACATAACTGAAGTGGCATCCAGTACACTGGTTAATAAAAGAACACATTACAGTCTTATCAAAATGTTTAAGCTCCCCTGGTCAAATTATATATTCTGTTGATTAGTAACACATCCTCTATGGGGATATGAGCATAATTTCGATGTATTTAATTAATTTAACACAAAACAAAAAGCAAACAATGTCTATTGTGCCATAACTTTTGCAGAGGCCACATTTCATGTTTTCCAAACTCTGACATGGTGTTGGCATGTTGCACTAGTATCGGTACATCAGACACTTCAAGAGTTTTTAAACATGAGTGTCGGTGATGGAGTGAAAATAGTCCACCAACCAAAAATATCCAGTCACAGCGGCTCTGTGGGCAACGTTCTGAGACCACTGATGAAGAACTAGAGGATGGAGTAGAGGATGACTATTCCTGGTCCAGCAGTGACAATGAGGTGTTTAAAAATTCATCTGCTCTGCTGTGTCTGACCCACTCACACCAGATCACACACTAATATTTCACAGTCACTGCAGTGCTGAGAATGGTCCACCACACAAATAATACCTGCTCTGTGGGGGTCCTGATCTTTGAAAATCTCATGATCCTGGCCCCTACCTACCTGTACCTGCACCTCTGACCACTTGGCTCGGTCCTTTCTCTCTCTCTCTCAGGCTCGCTCGCTCCCTGTCTCTCTCTCCCTCTCTCAGGCTCGCTCGCCCCCCCCTCTCACTCTACAGCCCATCAGTCCCTCGTAAGTTTCCTCAGTTCTGCCTACATTTCCCATTAGCCTCGTTCTCTTGCCTTCCCTCCATGTACTTCCCAGAATCTTTAGTTCTCCGTCACACCCTTCACACACTCTACACACCTGCTATACATTTCACCTCATTAGATTCTCTACTATTTTACCACGTTCATTCCTCCACTCCTCAGTCGTCTTTGTTTGTGCTCCGGCACACTTCACGCAGCCTCCCTTCTTTATCAGGTTTCTTGGATCTTTTCTCCTTCTATCTTTAGGACGAGCCTCTTTATCAGAATATTTATCTAGAGTTCTATTTCAGAGGTTTGTCTTGACTCCTATATCTGATTGTTTATCTTGAGTCCTTATCCTAGGGTTTACCTTGGGCCTTATTTCAGACTTATTATCTTTATTCTTTTCTGAGGATTTACCTTATTCTGTTGTTTTATTTTGTTCTTTGTTTCTGAGAGACTGATGCTCTTGTTTGATTTATGGTTTTTTTCTAGTTTGCTCTTTATAATAAATATTATGATTCTTTTTTTACCTGCACTCATCTTTTCCTCCTTGGGCCTAGTGTGACAGAAAAACAGGGTGAACGGATGCTAACAAAAGTATACAGAGAAACAGATGGACTACAGTCTGTAATTGTAGAACTACAAAGTGGAGCTGAAAAAACTGCCACTGAGTGTAGATAAAATGTCATTTGGCATGTCTCCCCCTTCTGCCCATCTTTATATGCCTTTCCCAATTCAATTAAATGTGAACTTGGTCTCGCATAACTAGAGAAATTGGCCTAGGGCATTGCCAAGATTGCCCAAATCAACACATTAACTGTAGATTCAATAACTGCAGCCCTGGCTTATTTGAAGTCTGAACAGAAATCGAAGCTGAAGGTCAAATAAATGTGGACAAACATTGAAATCTACTTCTGTCTTCACAGCAAAGTGTTTTAGTTCAGGTGATGCACAACAAGTATCATATGTGTCTTGCGCATCTGAGATTTTAAGCTTTTTTGCCTCTTTGAGGTCCACCACTCTTGACTACTGGACATGTGTGCCCTACACTTCTATTGCAAAAGGCCACACACCTTGAACAACAACTAATCCTGCAGAGGGATTTATTGTTCATTTTGATCAACCAAAATCTGGACAGTGAAGTCTCTTTTTAAGTTAAGATGCCATTTGAATAGTCAGGGTTAGCATTAACTAGCCTGTAATTACCCATATATTTAATTATCATGGCAGATTTTTCAGGCATGTCTGTTATTGTGCAGGACGACAAGAACATCACTTCTCTGTCAGTTTTAAAAATCTCTTCTGCACATGTGAATGTGTGGAGCCCTGCAGTCCCTCTTTATAAAGGGCCCACTAATGAGCTCCTCCATTAAGAGGCATGCAGAGGCAAATTCTGGCAAAACTGAAATAATGACTCACTCTACTGTTCTCTCCTTCACCCACTTTAATGACAACAGCTGTGAAGTGCTGAACACCAAAGGACGAAGAGAACGAGAGAGAAAGAGCAGGAGAGAGCAAAAAAGGGAGACCAAAGCAAAAACTGAAAGAAAAAGAAAGGGGGACCAACTCCGTCAACTAATCACCGAAGCCCTAATCACTGTGTATTGTAATAAATAAAGAAGATGTGAATGCATGGCTTGATTTGCCTGAGACATGTTTCCTAAGGCTCACTCTTATACAAAAATACTGTTGTTAATATTTAGTGATTTGAAGGGGCTTAAACATTCAGCAAATGTTGGAGCATTTTAATATAAACAAAATAATCTTTTTAAATTTTATATATATTTTATAATCCAATAGCTTTAGTTAGACTTTGCCTGCTGTTGTGTCTGTCAGCTGTTAAACAAAATAGGTCAACTAAATTTGACATTCTCTAAAATCAAATAAACTGAAATTCTCAGCCTTAAATTACCAGCGGATTGCCAAAAAATATTTTTTTGGTATTTTAATTCAAGAACTACTAAATTTTATATTCATTGCATGTAAAGTGACTCATTTCAAACACAAAATAAAATATTTTAATTTGATTTTCATTAGCTGTAAATGTCACTTTATATGTAATGAACAAAGTTTTATTAAATTATGAAAAGAGCTTTAATACAATATTCAGATTTCATGTAGCACCGATATGTATTAAAGCACATCATTCTTGGTGGGTTTTTTTGTTTGTTGTTTTTTTTCTGATCATAAATACTTTTTGTTTTTAATTCTTGTCCAGAAGTTTGAATGTAGATGGTCCAACAACCACTTACTATTGGCAAAATATTTTTCATACATGATACACAGATACAGATAAATGATCAGATCACAAATATCTGGGATAATAACAGACTAATACATCAGTCAGGCTAAAGTTCACCCACCAGTATTGCATTCTTGCCATAGTCGATCCAGCGCAGAGTAGCAAAGTTTGTGGACTCGGCACAGTTGAAGCCATGGTTGAAGCCAGCGTGGTAGCCATAAGGGAACGTAATCATGAAGTCTCCTGCTTCCTGAGTGATCTGCACAAGAGACACAACAGAACAGAATATGAACAAAAATGCTGCTAAAATAAACAGCCTTAAAGCTGAAGCAGAACAATGTAATTTGCATTAGAGGAGTTTCACTGGTTATGGGTTGATTGACTTTATATAGTAGTAGAGAAGTTTCATTGGGCCGTGGGTCAAGCCCTACCAGCTTCATTTCTTTTCTTTGCTTTTTGTTTTCTCTCATCTTCTCAATCACTTGTGACTTCCCTTATTAATCTCTCTATTCATCTTCATCTAATCATTCTTAATCCAGCTCTCCATGTCTCACTGTGCTTTCTCCCATTATCACTCTTAATCCATGGCCTTTCTCTCCTCATTCATCCCTCTCTATCCACCCTTCTATTCCCTATTCTCTATTCTCTTATTTCTCCCACTTCCTCTCTCCATCCTCCCTTTTCCTTCAATCCATATTACCATGTGTGTCTCTCCCTCTCACTACTCACCCTTCCCTCTTGTTCATTCTACCTAGCCCTCACTCCTTCTTTTCCCACCATTTATCTTTCAATTTCTCTCTCTCTCTCTCTCCTTCCTCATCCATGGTTCTGCTTTATTCCCCCCACTTCCTCTTTTTCCATCTCCACCTCTACCTGTCCTATCTCCCATTATCCCTCATTCTCAATCCATCCTCTCTCTCCTCACTCATCCCTCTCTATCAATCTTCTATTCCCTATCTCTCCATTGCCCCACCTCTCTCCTTTCTTCTCACCTCCTATTCTGCACTCTCCTGCTTCCTCTCTCCATCTTCCCTTTTCCTTCATGCTCCTTTCCATATCACTACTCACCCTTCCCTCTTGTTCATTCACTCTACCAAGCCCACTCTCCTTCCTTTCCCACCAATTATTCCCCCTCTCCGTGGCCATCCATGGCTCTGCTCCCCCCCCCTTCTATCTTTTTGCATTTCTCTTCCTTGTGCTCTGACTCTTTCCGTGAATCTTATTTCTCCCACTTCTTCTATTTATCCACTTCTCTCTTTCTCTATCCTTCAATTCTGTACTCTCTGAAACTGCCTCTCGGCTACACTGCCAGAACACTATTTCAAGCAGTACAAGTGCAATTAAGTGTAGACTCAGTGAGCGTGGCATTCAGAGTTAGCCAGCCTTGGCAAATGAATATTTTCATTTCGTTCGTTTTTCGAGAGCTGCCGTCGCTTCTGGAGATTTGAGGGTCCCCAGAAATGGCTCGGCTCAGCAGCTGTGTGGCGTCCATTAGAAACTAAGTTAGATGAATTAGGGGTGAATGCAAGCTATATTTCAGCCCTGCGCGCCTCTGTGCTCACTCACTCGATCGCCCGGCTCCGTTTACTATCAATAAAATCGATGCGGTCTGATTATGATTTACTTGCTGAATTAGTTGCGCTTGGCTAGAGAACATTATTGTAGCCACTGAAGGTCAATGGCTGCTCTGATATTAACAAAGTTCTTACACTGCACTAATCAATGACTTATTCTGGCTTAAGCCCTATTTAAGCTGGATTAGTTTTACCAGAGGAGGGCTGGTAATATAATTTGTAAAGGATCTGACTGGACAATTTGTATGGGATAAAATATCTGTGCAATTTCTCCATATAGCCTGGATTGAAACATTACAGCCTGATGTTCACATCAGCATTAAGATCAAACTGAAATGGGTCTAGACAAACAAAAACAACAAAAATAACTTCCAGGGCTTAAGAGTAGCAACTCACTAGTAAAGCAAAGTAAGCTTGTTAAGCTTAACAAACTAACCCAGTAAGACTGAAATCTCACTGCCTTCTGAGAGATACTAAGAAAATGTTACTGGGGCAGGGCCCAACTGCTGTAGGATGAACCGAGAAAAACTAACTAGTGTACTAGTACTAGATCAATATTACATCAGTTGTCACATTATATTATATTATA
>BRDA01009441.1:36814-53412 GCA_036984385.1 Crenuchus spilurus | reverse complement strand
GCCAGGGAGAATTGCAGAGGTCCTGAAGAAGAAGGGTCAACACTGCAAATATTGACTTGCTGCATTAACTCATTCTAACTGCCAATAAAAGCTTTAGTTACTCATAATATGATTGCAATTATATTTCTGTATGTGATAAAAACATCTGACAAATACACATAAAAACCAGAGGGCAGAAGATCATCTGAAAATATAATATTTGTGTCATTCTCAAAACTTCTGGCCATGACTGTAGGGATCCAATGCCTTCGTGAAATAATACTGAATTGATTTGGTGGAAATTTAGGACATTTTTAAATAACTGTGTGAGTCTGTCACCAGGACCCATTGTGGAGAGGTTATCACTAGTTTGTTTTCACACAGAAATCCATCCCAACCTTGGATCAACTGCCCAGTTCCTCACGTCACCTTGACACATACACTCAAGCAGTGCAAAACATTGTTTTTTGGATAAAATACCTCCAAAAAAATCATGAATTGTGTACTCTCAAATACTGCCGATGAGTTGTTTCTACTCTAGCTCAACACTGATCTAGGATTGAAATTTTAGGGGAAGATTAACTGCCAAATAAACTGTTTAAATTCATGATTTATCTCATTTTGTTTAGTGTGGGCAACTTTTTTTTAAGTGTGGGTAACAACCGGGCAAATATGTTATAATTGTGATAGTCCTATACTGATCCAATATTCATTTGAATCCTTTTAGAAGAAGACGATTGTTTATACAGCGAAACAACTAAGAGTTATTATGAGTTGCCATTTTGGCATGATTTTCTTTAATCCATACGGCAGACATTAAGTCTCCTTCACAGCTCTGCTGTACACAATTCTTTCCTGCCACCACAAAACTTGAAAAGGGCAGTGATGCAATAAGACAAAGCTGTCATATTATAAAATTAACCAATCACACAAGCTCACACATGGACCTGGAAGTAGGTAACTTGCATTCTAACAGTGGACTGCACCAGAGTTCCAGCTTCAGACCACTGATTACAGGAGGACCAGAGATCGGTTCTCTGGACAGCTCCTGGGCTTAAAAGCAGCTTTCACACTTGACCAGATGCACCAAATTTGAAAAGCAAGCTGTCCTAGGTCCAGAAAAAGCCTCTAGAGTGAGAACTGGGAGCAGTTTTATACTGAAAAATAAAAAATACAGAGAATCTAAACAAGTCTGGAGATGTAGAGGCAACCGGATGAAATCCTAGAAATACCAGACACACAGACATTCAAACTCGTTCTGCAATACACTCCACCAGCAAAAAAGGCTTATTTTTAAGACTCTGCAGACTGTCAGGTAACTTCATATCCAACAATTGAAGAAGTTAAAAAAGAGAGAGAAAAAGAAGACAAAATGACGACTGACAAAAGAGGAAAAAACTTGAGGGGAAACTGTTGACACTGACAAACTTCATTTGGCCCCATTAGATATGTTCACTCCAGTTTAATCTCTGCTCCTCACCGAGAGCAGCCTTCACTCAGACAAAAGATGGGGGTGTGAGAGAGAAAAAAAAGAATGCAGTGCTTAATTTGCCAGAGTGGAAAAAATGAAAAGATGCAAATTGAAGTGTAATCTGCAGCCTAGTAGCGATTGGCTGGAGGAGGTTCAGAGGAGTGAGCTGAACCTAATGAGACACACATACATTATACTAAAGAATTAACAAAGAAAGAGCAGCAGTGTGTGTGTGTAGATAATGATGAGACAAATAAAGAGAGTAAGAAGTGTACAACAGTGAGTTGACACATTTTGTTGATTTTCAATCAACAATAAGTAACAAGTTCACCTCTACACAAACAATATTGTTCAGTTTCTATTCATTTTCAGATTTGAAAATAAAGCATGACATTTTCAGGGCTTGGATGGACAGATGGAAGGACTTTAGGTTGGACGGTGTGGCACTGCCCACTATCCTGCTGAAAGAGGTCACTGGCATTAGGAAAAAATCATTGCTGTGACAGGTGTACTTGGTTTGCATCACTGTTTAAATAGATGGTCCATATCAATGCAATATTCACATGAATGCCAGGACCTAAGATTTCACAACAGAACATTGCCCAAAGCATCATGCCGTCTCTATCCACTGTCCTCTTCCCATAGTGAATCTTGGTGCCATCTCTTGGCCAGAAAAGTAATATACACACTCCTGCTGTCCACTTGACGTAAAAGAAAATATGAATTTTTCAGACCAGGCACCTTCTTCCATTGCCATTTGGTCCATTTCCATTGCTCAGTTGTCCATTGCAGATGTATTTGGCAGTGAATAGTGGTCAGAATGGGTACTCTAAAAAGATTGTGGCTATGCAATCCCATAGGGAGCAAGCTGAGGTGTACCGAGTGTTTTCTTACGCTAACTTTTTCAGCAGTTTGGGCTACAGTAGCTCTTCTGTGGGATTGGGCCTGATAGGAGAGCCTTTGCTCTCCATGCACATCAGTGAACCTGCCTATGACACTGTTGTTGATTCACCAGAAGGTATAGACCATTGCATACCAGGAACAAGCCAAGACCTGCCATTTTGGAAATGCTCGAACTCCGTCGAATAGCTATAACAATGTGCCCTTGACAACATCACTCAGATTCTTAAAACTTGGTCATTTATCCTACTTCCAACATATCAACTTCAAGAAGCGACTGTTCACAGCTGCTACATAATATATTCCACCTCTTGAAAGATGCCATGTCTCAAAGAAAACTCTTCAAACCTCTTGCATAATAAAAAGAAACAAAAGTGGCACCTCTCCACTTGCCCCACAACCCCCAAATATGCTGTCAGAACAAAACCTTGCATATCCTTTAACTTTACAACAGAAGAAAAACGCTCAGTTTTTAATATAAGATAATGAAAAAAGATTACATTTGAAATTTTAACAATTCTATTGGTTCACTGGTCATGACATGTTTGCATAATATAAAATCTGGCTTGCACATTCAAATAAAGCAAAAAAGAAAAAAAGAAAAACATAAAAAATTGACATTTTGTTCCATCAGCAGTAATAGTGCTTCCTCCACATACACATGTAGAAACAGAGAGGAGTGTAGTTTAAGATTTTTTTTTATCCCTGTCTGAAAATGACACAGGCCCTGTGGTAAAATGATGTTACCCCACCTCTCTGTTTAAAATCCTGCCCCAAATCACGGCAGTGCTGGTCTTCACCTGTACAGGAATTCTACAGATATCCCTACAGAGCACCAATGACATTCAGCACTGCTCATGCCAACATTTGTATGCAGGGTCTGGTCTCTGTCTCTCTCTCTCACACACACACACACACACACACACACACACACACACACACACTCCGCCACGCTTTGAAAGGAGATGAATCGAGAGTGTAATGAGTGTGTGCGCTCATACATTTTGCAGTGTTGAAGCATAAGTGTCTCCATTTAATCAAAGCAGCCACACGAGTGAGGCCAAAGCAAAGGTGTGTGTGTGTGTGTGTGTGTGTGTGTAGTTGATTAGAAAGCAAGCTTCGTTCACATACCCTTTTCCATCATCACATCTTAAGTCATTTAGACAGTTTTACTCAGAGGACTGAAAAAAGCATCGGTAACACTAACTAACATCTCCCCCTCCACCCACACACCCACCCACCCACACACCCACACACCCACACACACAGAAACAAAGCAGGTATAGAAAAGCCTTACTCTGACTTTAGCCTTAGTACTGAGCAGAATGCTAATGCTAACAGAGATGGTCAGAGCTCAAACATACAAGTGGCTGTAATGCTAATTGATAAAAGAATGACTAACATCTAAACATGCTAATGTTGTATAAACCGCTCACGAGTGGTAAATGTGGTGGCTTTAACTGTAAAAGAATAGTCTAGCTAAGACTTCTAATGTGGGTATCAATGAAGAAGAGCTAATAATGTAAAAGCCAGGTGGTACCATGATGCTAACAGACAGGTTTTATGTAGAAATATAAAACAAGCAATATTAGCAAAGCATTCAGAGACTGAGGTAAACCTTACAGAAAAGTACCATGGTACTAACATCTATACTAACATTTCAACAGCAAAATCTGACCTGGCTAAACAGATATTCTTTAGTGCAAAGCAATAAGTAACATCGAAATTATCTCAAAATAACTTTTTTGAAGTACATAAAAGCCAAATCTAATCTAAAAGCAAAACTTTAGGATAGTTAAGAGATTACACAAATACCAGTTAGACAGATTACAATGTAATTATAGCCCAGAAAGTTGTAGACCATGATTAAATAAAAATGCAATCAAAAGATAATGCAAGTACTGAAGGTCATGCATTGCAGCCTGGGATTCATATCTTTTTAGCTTCAGTTCACTGGCTGTATATGACTAAAACTAGCTTGACTCAATTTATGCAATTATAATAGGCTAGTTTCCAAACCTGAATACTTAAAAAGCAACACCACAGAGTGCATTCAGCAAACATTTACACATCCACACCACCCAGAGGGGGCTCTTTCATTGTGTAAGCTGAACGCTGTCACACCACAGTGGCCGTGCTGTCCTGGAGGTGGAGGGGATTTTAACTGCACTATTGATTTCACTAATGATGTCAGGGGGAAAAGCCTACACCAATTCTGCTGGAGTACTACTAAAGCCCCTTCAGCACTGACCAAATAAACACCAATAAATCTAAACAGATGGTTGATGCAATCAAAATCAAAACAGTTGATGCGTCATAACCATGTTGGGTGTAGACTGTCTAGAACACTGCCCTTATTTACAATAGCCAGTTTTGCTCATCAATTATTTTTCTCTGGACAATTTTGCCACCATTAGCTTGCTGGTTAGCATTAGGTCTGATCATTTGGGTAACTATGATGGGTAATATGATGTCACAAATGGCAGGAAAAATCATATTCAACAAAAACATTTATGCAGAAATATTTAAAGTTCTAAAGGGTTCAGAAACATCAAGCATCCCTGTAAAAGTGCTAAAATTACACCAACTACAATCACAATTGAGGTCACTCTCCCATACTGAGTATTTAAATGAGCTGTCTTACCCTATCGAACGGGATGCTGTATTTCTTCAGAATGGAGGGAGAGATGAGGGTCATCTTGTGACGAAGAAAAGCCTCACATCCCTGAGAGCTGCCTGGGAAAAATCCTGCAAAGAGACAAAATACATGAAAAAGAAAAAAAATTAAAGACACCATTCAGTACAAAACAAATTACATTTACTCTAACTTCAAAACTTTACTGTTACAGCTCTAAAATATCATTATTTATGAAATGGAAAGAATTACAGAAGGAAGAAAAAGATAAAGAATTAAAGGAAGACAAATTCAAAAAGGAAGACGGCATCTTTATATGTTTTGTTAAATTGAAAGAAAACAAAAGAAAATAAGAACAAACTAAAAAGAATTACAGAAATTAAAGCAAGATCAAAAAAACTAATGAAAAAGAAAAAACAAAAGAAAAAAAATGTAAAGAAGTTTGTATTAAACAGGTAACTTGTTTCAAAGTGCGACACTTCTAGTCTCATGAAATGGCAGGTGCAGATAGTGGAAGGTGAAAGGTTCAAGTATCCAATACCACACACACACACACACGTTTTGACCAGTTTGGCTTACAGCTCATGAAACTCAGAAATCCAGAATCTCAAATTATATTTAAATTCTTTTGTGGCAACAACAAAGGGTTGAAATATCACTTTCCATGTAATTAATATTAATAAGTTATGAACAAGATGCAGCAGTACACACACACACACACACACACACACACACACACACAAAATTGATTTAGGGTATATGTTCAATATTTAAACAAGGGAAACATTTTAAATCCATTAGACAGAGGCTTTAAGGACAAAGATATAGAATGTTAGAGAGGAAAAAAAAATAAGGAAATCTGGACTCTTTCGCTGGCTCTGAAAGACAAGAATTGCCACTGAAATGGAGGAAAACATGAGAGATCTGAGAATAAAAAAAATACAGAAAGAGAGAAATGGAAGAAAGAAAGATGAAAGAAGAATATAAAGCAAAAAAAATGATGGGGGAAAAAGACTGAAGGGGTAGTGTGAGAGCTGTGTGTGTGTGTGTGTGTGAGATATTAAATGTAATTGTGGGTTGTGGAGGTTATCACTAAGTGCTGCTCCTGTGTCCAGCTGAGTATGTGCAGGTCAGTGCATGCAGCAGTTGTTAAATTGGCCAGAAAGCTTTTCTTTGTTATCATCTCCACCCTGCCCCGCCTTTTCTGTCTCTCTACTAAAATACATTCAGAATGAGTCAACCTGCAGGACTGTCTGTTTGCGACAGTGGAGCTTCAGTTAAGTACAGTAATATTGGAGTGAATACCACCTGCATTCTTTTTCTTCACACATACAAACACACATCTATAAACAATGACCAACTACCATAATCATAATGTTTTTGCCTATTTCTTTCCGAAATGTATTTGAATAAATGACTAAAAGAACAACTATTCTGTTTGAACAGTGTTGATCCCTGGTCTGTAATTTAAAAGATCTTGGATTGCTGGTTTTAAGGATCAGCATAATAAATTTGGGCATCATCTTTGATTGTCAAGTGAATGTTTCAAAACACAAAAAGCTATTACAGGTTTGCTATTTTAACTAAAATAGAAAACTCAATGTTTAGCATGAAGAGAGAATTATTCATGCTTTTATATCATCAAGTTTGAGCTACTGTAATGTGCCAATTGCACAGCCCGATTGTTGATCATACAGCAGCTTGGGTACTCGCTAGAACCAAAGGAAGGGAGCATATTACTACAGTACTGCTACCACCATATTGGATGTCTGTAACTTACAAGGTATGCCTTACATTTTTGCTGTTAACACACCAGGTGGTCCATGGTGACAGACCCGTTTCATATACAAATATTACAAACACTGGAATCCATTAGTGAAGGGCTCTTAGTTGTCACAAGCTGAAAGAAAGGATTATTGTGCATTATTGTATGCAGTCCAAAGCTTTGGAATAATCTACCCTCAGATATTTGACTAACTGGGAGCTGCAAAAAGACACAGTTGTACGAGTTATCAAATATATAAATGGATGCTAATCTTTATGGGGGACGTTGTAGTGTCTTCTACCACTGTGACCATTTAACACCATTCTGGGGATTGAATCAGACTCAGTAGCCATTGAGTGGATGGCCATGAGATTTTCCAGAATACATGGATTGCCAGTCTGTGCAGGTAATACTCAAGCAGAAATGTTAAATAATAATAATCAAGTTCAATTACTCGTGTTTTCCCACATGTAGCTCAGTCTGACCACAGCTCTGCTCAACTATAGTGGTCGGATCACTGTAACAGAGATGATTTCATTGCTAGTTTAGAATGGAGATTACACCACCTTTTATTTTGAACTATATCATTTAAGAGATAATTTACACAAAGGCCTTTTTCTATTTGCAGAGATGCTAAGGGAAGATTCAGACAGAGGCGGATATTAATCCACATTAGGATGCGGCCAGCGTTCTGGAACTTTCCCTTGAGGGATATTAACCTGAAGCTTCGTTTTGTCTTTTAAGTGGGATATTAAGTTGAGTAAAAAGGGGAGTGGAGACAGAGCAAAGCAGACATGAGTGTGGCCCTGACTGGCTAATGTGAGAGAGGTGAATATATCTTTGGTGGATATAACTACACTATAGTGAGAAGGAATTAGTGGAAGCCACTAGATCCATACAAATGTGCTTAAGAGTGTGCATGTATGCTAAGCTGACAACGGTCCAACATGCAACATCCAGCCAAGAGCAGTTCTGTGGTCAACTTTCAACTGAAGTGTGGATGTAACTGTTTGGTCACCTAGTGTGATGCCTACCAGTCAGTACAAAACCCAGTACCGGAATCTGGATTCAAGATTCAGAGCTGAAGTACCCAACTGCATAAAATATTTCATATGTGTCTTAATTTACACCATTAAAATGCCACAAGGTACCATATAATGAACATTTTCAGCATTTGAAATTGTGATGTTTTCACAGAAGGTATCAGATATTTGGGCGAGCAAAAAAATTACCAGGTGTGATTTTACACACCTATTAAGAACCATATGATTTTTTCCATTTTACAGTGAGCTCATGAATAATTTGACATGCTCTGCTCTGATGTGGCAGTGGGTGAAGTGGATGAAACTGTAATTAACTGAAAAGATGGCGGGGAGGCCGTTTGACTGACCTCAAATGGGTTTGAAAAACAGTAATAGCCAAAAATGTCTAAAAAATATTTTTCAAACTTAATGAATTTTAATGATGTGTAAAGCATGCGAGACACCTGTGCAAAACAATTTAGAAATAAAATACATCAGTAATTGGCCCTAATTAAACTAAAGAGAATTTCAGTTTAATTCCACAGACTATTTCTTGAATATCACAGACTTCAGGATTTTTACAAGTGATCAAATTCAGGTGAGTTGTTCAAAAATAGTTGTTAATCCTGAGCTTCCTGACCCAGTCAACATGTTTCCAGAAACTATTGAATGACGGCTTCGGCAAAACAAAGTGACAGGATTTCCTTACACATATTTACAAGCAAACCAAACAAACAAAAAAAAAAAAAAAAAAAAAAAAAAAAAAAAAAAAAAAAAAAAAAAAAAAAAAAACTACATATCGAACACTTAAATGACGCTGAGGGGGCTGCAATTTCAGAATGGTCAGATGCCATTTCAAAATGTCTACAGTGCCGTAATATTGTGAAAGTTTATTGTTGTTTATAATTTTATTCAAAAAGGTAAACCATTATGTTTTACATACATAACATATGAGACTTTAAGCCTTTTGTTTTACTGTTGATCAGTATGGCTTACAGCTCATGAAAACCAGAAATCAAACCTCAAATGATGAGGACATAAATATAAAATATGAAAATATTTATGGTCAAAATTCACTTAAGATCTTTTAGGTGAACTCCCTCTGGGCTTGAGGATGCCAACACAAACTGAGCATCAAAACATGAGCCACAGTCTCTGACTGAACACCAGCAAAGAGGAGCTACAAGAGAGAAGTTTCTGATAAAGTGGACAGTGAGTGTAGAGTTGTGTATATGACTTTGTGCATGTGTGTTTGTGTGTTATTGCGAGTTATAACAGAGCTCAACTTCACACATCATGAGGTGAATGTTAAACTTCAGCAGGCTGTTGCTTTGCAAACTTTAAAAGGTCCACACACACACACCCCATCTGACTGGGTAAGTTTCTCGGCCTTGTCAAATCAGACACAGATCAAGATCTCTTCTCTCTCTCTCTCTCTCACACACACACACACACACACACACACACACTTAACCTATCGACCAGCAGAGCGAGCTGGAGTGTGTGCGCGCGCGTGTGTGTGAGATAACAGTGATCGATGAACACATACTACCATATTGAAAACTCATTCATTTGATGCTAATACACACACGCACACAAGCCTGTTCTGGTTTGTTTGGTTGCTTGCTTTGGAGGTTGGGGCTCAGAGTTTGGGTATTTTTGTAACTGATTAACTCAGTAGCTCTAGCTAGATTTCAGTCACTTTGTCCATTTGTCATTATTACAGATCTATCCGTGTGAGATTTCCTCAGTTTTGTCAGTGTTCATTTGTGTATTCAGTGCATTTTTATTAGAAAAAGGTCAATGCTGATACTGACCTGATACTTTGTCTATAAAATGACTAAGCTTTAAACACTTCACTCCAAAATAATTTGAAATTGGAGTTTCAAAGCTACCACTGTTAACAAATGCAAAAACTTAGCAGCCATGTATATAGAACAGCTGTTTGTAACAAAACATCTCCAAAACGTCTATCAATTAAGGGACATATAACTGCTGATGTGTTTAAAAAAAGAAAAAAAAAAGGATGGGGCTATTTAGCTCACTACTGAGTTCTAGTGTTTGATAGCAATGGTAGTCTTGCAGCTCTAGTTCCAAACTAAAGCAGAATTTTGGAGGAAGCAACTTATTTTTAGCTAGAAAATTATTCAAATTTGTAATTTAACCAGCAGTGCAGGTGCCAAATCTGAAGGGATATTACATATACAGTGAGGAAAATAAGTATTTGAACACCCTGCAAATTTGCAAGGTCTCCCACTTAGAAATCATGGAGGGGTCTGAAATGTTCATCTTAGGTGCATGTCCACTGTGAGAGACATAATCTATAACCATAGTGCTAGGCAAAACAAGGAAGCAGCGTGGGCTATGTACAGACATGCAAGCCAAGCCGCGGTCTTTGAAAGCAACCATTTGGAAACACTTTGAATTTTACCATCAACCCAGCCCGGGTAAGAAAGGGCTTGATGTGACTCATGCGATTTGCAGAGATTGCAACGGTAAAGTATTTTGTTTTGATTCAAAAGAATCGGAAAAAAATCTATTTGTGACCCCAAGAATCAATTCTGGATCGATTCGTTCAATTCCCAAAGATTTGCAGCCCTACTCCTTGATATGCTTCTTACGGAGCCACTCCTTGGTTATCCGGACTGTGCTTTGGGTCACTGTCATGTTGGAAGACCCAGCCATGACCCATCTTCAATGTTCTAACTGAGGGAAGGAGGTTGTTCCCCAAAATCTCGCAATACATGGCCCCGGTCATCCCCTCCTTAATACAGTACAGTCATACTGTCCCATGTGCAGAAAAACACCCCCAAAACATGATGTTTCCACCCCCATGCTTCACAGTAGGGATGGTGTTTTTGGGATGGTACTCATCATTCTTCGTCCTCCAAACATGGCGAGCGGAATTAAGACCAAAAAGTTCTATTTTGATCTCATCTGACCACAGCACTTTCTCCCATGACTCCTCTGGATCATCCAAATGGTCATGGGCAAACTTAAGGGCCTGAACATGTGCCGATTTAAGCAGGGGAACCTTCCTTGCCATGCATGACTTTAAACCATGACGTCTTAGTGTATTAGCCACAGTAACCTTGGAAACAGTGGTGCCAGCTCTCTTCAGGTCATTGACCAGCTCCTCCCGTGTAGTTCTGGGCTGATTCCTCACCTTTCTTAGGATCACTGATGCACCACGAGGTGAGATCTTGCATGGAGCCCCAGTCAGAGGGAGATTGACAGTCATGTTTAGCTTCTTCCATTTTCTAATAATTGCTCCAACAGTTGTTTTTACCAAGCTGCTTGGCAATTGCCAAGTAGCCCTTTCCAGCCTTGTGGAGGTTTACAATCTTGTCTCTGGTGTCTTTGGACAGTTCTTTGGTTAGTAGTTGGAGTCTTACTGATTGTGTGGGGTGGGCAGGTGTCTTTATGCAGCTAACAACCTTAAACAGGTGCTTCTAATTTAGAATAATAAGTGGAGTGGAGGTGGACTTTTTACAGGTGGACTAACAGGTCTTTGAGGGCCAGAATGTTTGCTGATTGGTAGGTGTTCAAATACTTATGTGCAGCAGTAACACAAATAAATTATTAAAAAATCATACATTGTGATTTCTGCATTTTTTCTTTTAGATTATGTGTCTCACAGTGGACATGCACCTCAGATGAAAATTTCAAACCTCTCCATGATTTCTAACTGGGAGAACTTGCAAATTCACAGGGTGTTCAAATACTTCTTTTCCTCACTATATATCCACTTCAGAAAATGTTCAAGGTCACAATCTGGGCAAGTGTGGAAAGTGAACATGACTTTCATGTCACCTGGATTACAGAAGTGCCCACATTTTTTACATACGACTGTATGTTGTAGTGTACAATTGGTCCAGGCATCGTTTTCTTTCACCGTAATGAACACAGACACTCTCTCACTTCCTGGCATTTCCACTCCGGATGGCCACTGCCAGGCAGAATGTGTGGAGCATCTGCCGTCTCTGTGGTTTTCTCGTGGCGCGGGCGTAAAAGATTCGGCACTGTGAAAGTGTGACATCTGCTCGTGCAATTTGCAGGAAGTCGGGAGCACTTTTTATTCTTCACTTTACCTGATCACTCAGCCCTCTAAATGCAGAGACACTCACCAGAAACAAAAGTTAGGTTACCCAGCCAGAATAGAGCGGTAATTACAGGTTTTTAAGAGGAACATTCCAAGAGCTACTTCTGTCTGAAACAGTGTGCAGGTCACTAAGTCAATGACTCCAACATTTCTCTCTCTCTTCAGCTGAGTGAGAGAAGCCAGAGCAGAAAAGAGAGGCGTTACCTTGTGCCAGTCGTTCCAGCCTTTTCCCATGCTCTGGAGGAATAGCATACCTGATATGCAAGACAAGAAACGAGAGATGCATCAGTTATCAGGCATATTAGCATGTAGGAAAAAGTCAAAAGTGAGTCACAAGTCTGCTTACAAAATCAGATATAAAACTGGAACATCACACTTACAATTACCATTCAAAATGCTCCAACCAACGCATTGCATTTTTACACAAGAACAACAGACATTTGAATATTCTCCTGCTAGAATTCTCAGCACATTTCAAATAAACTCAAATGAAATTATTTACCAGCTGCAGAACACTGAACAATATCAGACTTCCTGGAACTTTCTGTCATGTTTATTGCAACAATTACTTTCCCGAGTTTGAAAAAAAGCTTAACTCTCTGGAGACCTTTTGTCGTGAATGTAAAACCCACCTTTCATACTTCCCCTGACTACAGCTCAGTGGCGCAAAAAGTAGGGGGTGAAGTAGGCTTTTTAAAGTTGCACCACACTGCCCTCTAGTGGCGATATAGTAGAATACAAGCAAATCCCAACTAAAGGAATATTCCCGCATTTTTCAGTCACCATCTTATTTTTGATAACCATGTGCAACATTTTCAGTACATTTCTCTGTACACAGAAAAATAACAGAAAACTCCAAGTTCTTAGTTAGGAGGTATGACAAAGTAAAAGTGAGATTTTCTGATGTTATAAATTCCACCATGTTGTAAAAACTAAGATAATCCAGTGAACCTCAAACAGCTCTAGAGTCTAAAACTTCAAACTAATGAATCTGAACACTTTCAAACTCATAATAAATCCAACAAAAAGTGTAACATGAACTTCCTAGCTTGAAAAAAAGAATAATAATATGGCTGCTCAGAAAATGTGCTGTAACATAAATCACCATGTGTATGGACCAATAAAATTAAAGGTTAATGTTATAGTCATTATTCATTAAACATTGTGACATTTCAAAGAGGTTTTTCTTTTAATGTTATTATGGCTTATAACTAATGAAAATCAAAAATACAAACATCTCAAATGATTAGGAATATTTTTGTTTGAGCAAATTACTATTCAAACAGTATCAACACTAACAAAAAGGCTTGAAATGTCAATGTAATGCAAACAAAATCTTTTTGAAGTCAATTATGAACACAAATGAACTTTACTGCATAGATGCCCAGGCTGGCAAAAATCTTTGAGTAAATAAAAAAAATCCCACTGAACAGAGGACAGATGACCAGCAGTTCACCAGTCAACAGTACTGAAAATGTATACATTTAATCAGTCAATAAGGATTCATATTGATGAGCTGAGCTTTGTTGTCAAAACAGCAGGATGTTCACATGTGGATCTTTGGAGTTTTAGTTTACATTGTAGGCTCAGAGTTTAGCCTACATTGTATGAAGATGGATGTATATTAGGAAAGACTCACTGACTTGGTCAGAAAATATCCACTGATAACTGTTTTCAAGATAAAATAGGCAGGTTTTTTATGTAACCATTGTAGCAAAAACTGCTTGCTTTGTGTTTTGTCACTGGTCCAGAACTATGAACGTCTACAGTACTGTTGACCACAGTTTTTGATTGTGGGCAAAGAAACACCAGTCTCCTGGATTATAAGTTGATCTTCATAGCACTAGCTCTGATCAATATAAATAAATAAATATTCACCAATGTTTGCCTAATGTGTTCAACCACAGTCATTAGAAAAAGCTATAAACTGTTAAAAAGAATTAGTATTAAAAAATATTTATTATAATTAAAGACATTCCTTCTCTCCTGCCTTTCAATAAGTGGTTTGAGCAGCTGCAGTAAGTTTGGAATTTTTTTAAACTATAAATCTGGCAACTGGATATGAAACAGTATGAAAATTTTATATCGCATTCATATTTTATATCATTACAGTGGCCAAAATGATGGCAGTTATCATTTATTAAAATGGGCTGAAAAGAAAAAAAGTTTTATTTTATACAGCACGATTAAATTAGCAGCACTATAGACTTTTTTATAGTAACATTACAAATATTAAGTCAAACCTTATGTAAACATATAAAAACCAATAACACCATTTAAGGTAACTGCACTTAGTGTGGAGAACATTTTCCTATTCTGATAAATCCCAGCAGGCACAATAACATTGTGACAATGTTTTCTACATTCTTGCAAAACCGATACAATGTTGTGATGAGGTTATATGCCTGCTTTGGGGATTTTTGTCATTTAACTTCACTCACTTGCTACATTAGTAGTGTGGTGCCACTGTAAGCGCACCGGGAAAGATGCAGAACCGGGAAAGATGCAGTCAAAAAGAAACCCAACCTGCTAGAGCTGTGTCTCTAAAAGCAGTACAAAAGTCAAACTTAAAGTTAACAGGCTTTATGGATTAAACTTTCAAACTTTCTCCATGCACAGCTTGATGCTCATCACTGAGTTCGGCCATGTTTCTCCCAACACAAACAAACCCAATGTTGCCAAATGGTTAATGCTGTACAATATTTAATGTGGGTTTTTCCAAAGCGAGGTAATCAACCAGTTTTAATGATAATTATATTTGAAATGGAAATACTAACACCATTAATTTCACCTTGGTTTACTGTGTGGGTTCTATGTGTCTATGTTCTATGTGTCTAGTGGCAACCCTGATGGAAAGCAATGTAAAAGAGTGACAGAAGTGTGGAATATCAGTTATAATTTCACTCATAAAGCCAACTTTGATTAAAATAAAATCTGAGTAAACAGTCTTGATTTTGGACTAAAGTCTAATGGAAGGTGTCTTAGATGCCAGTCAGGACCATTCAGTAAATCAAAAGCTCTTGAGTGTCCACTCTTAACAACTCTTAGGTCATTAGTGCTGGAGGATTGAATTTAGAGCATGAGGTGCCTCTGCAGGTCGATGCTAATGTGATCTCTTTCTCTCCGTGTAGATAAAAACGAAACTGAGGCTTGGTGCAATTAGGGGTACACATGTTTTCCTTTGACCTCAAGATCCTCAGCACGTGTAGAGCTTGCAACAACAAGACCCAAATTAAAGTGGACAGCCAAGAAGACACAAGATTTGACTAAAAAAAAAGTAAAAAGGAGTAAAGTGTGAATTAATAAAAAAATAAACATTGACTGACTTACTGGATGATGCAACAGCACACAATATACACCAGAACACTCGCCACACATTAGATATTGCACAGAGAGGTGAAGAGAGACCAAGCCAAAAGATGGGGATGGTTATGAAGGGTAATTTAGCCAGGACTTTGGATTACAACCCCTACACCATTACTGTACTGGGACATTAAGATTCAAACAGAACTCAAGAATGGTCTGTCCTACCAGGTCCAATCCTTCCCTTGGAGATCTCCTATTGAAGTACTACCCAGACCTGCTCGGCTTCAGTGGATATTGCAGGTGCAGCAGCTATGAACATAATTCTGCTCAAATTATGTGATCAGTTCTGTGTCCTCAAGTCATTCACTGCTTAGTTATTGACCAATGGACAGCTGTCATCTGAATATTTGCTTTTAGTGAATCATTAAAAAATAATGTGATATACACAGTCACTCTTCTCAACTCATATAGCAGTTCTAATAGTCAAAAATTGAAATATAAGGGATGGTTTATTGTCATTGCAACAAGTACAACGAAATTGCATACCGCCTTCCACGAGAGCAGAAAGAAGAAGTATTTTCATGAACTTAATTTTTTTAATGATAGAAAGGAACCCTGTTATAAATCTGGACAAAAAAAGAAGGAAAAGATGAAACAGTTTTAGGTGCACAAATATTCACAATAAACTGTATCTGTTACACATTCAACATTACATTCAATTAAAAGAACTACAGTCATGGCCGAAAGTGTTGGCACCCCTGAATTTTTCCCAGAAAATTATTGCAATTACACATGTTTTGTTATACACGTTTAATTCCTTTGTGTGTATTGGAACAACACAAAAAACAGAGGAAAAAAAATGCAAATTTGACATAATTTTACACAAAACTCCAAAAATGGGCTGGACAAAATGTTTGGCACCCTCAACTTAATATTTGGTTGCACACCCTTTGGAAAATATAACTGAAATCAATCACTTCCTATACCCATCAACAAGCTTCTTACACCTCTCAACTGGAATTTTGGACCACTCTTCTTTTGCAAACTGCTCCAAGTCTCTCATATTTGAAGGGTGCCTTCTCCCAACAGCAATTTTAAGATCTCTCACCAGGTGTTCAATGGGATTTAGATCCGGACTCATTGCTGGCCTCTTTAGAACTCTCCAGCGCTTTGTTTCCATCCATTTCTGGGTGCTTTTTGAAGTATGTTTGGGGTCGTTGTCTTGCTGGAAGACCCATGACCTAGGATGCAAACCCAGCTTTCTGACACTGGGCCCTACCTTGCGACCCAAAATCCTTTGGTAATCTTCAGATTTCATGATGCCTTGCACACAGTCAAGGCACACAAAACCCCAACAAAACGACGGAGACCTTTACCCACGGAACTGACACACGTTCCGTAGTACTTTAGACTTCTAA
>BRDA01009441.1:8202-23931 GCA_036984385.1 Crenuchus spilurus | reverse complement strand
GCTCTAATATCTATATTCCCTCTAGTTTTCTTCCTTCCAGTCAGATCAGATGCCATCTGAATGCAAATATTCACCCATGTTTTCTACTGCAGTCAGCCTAATTGTTTCTGTTTGCTGTTTGTTTTCTTCTCTCTTTCTGAGGAAATGGCCACTGAAGGTATTCGATGGCTGTTTCACCTGCAGACCACAACTGACCACCCGCGCTGCTACATCTAATGTGGTCAATTCCTTCCGCTCCGGAGTGGTTCCTGCGGTTGACACCAGACCTGCTGCACACTTACATCTACTACTAGAAATGATCGGACTGAAGCTCTAATGCTACTATATTTACTGCATGTTATATTTAACTAAGGATGTAAATCTCTACCAGTATCAGTAGTTTGATCAGAGGAGGATGGATCCCCTTTGTGAGTCTGGTTCCTCCCAAGGTTTCTTCCTCCAGCCTTGAGGGAGTTTTTCCTTGCCACTGTTGCCTCGGCTTGCTCACATCGGGCTTATAATCAAAATGTCTGATACTGATTATGTAAAGCTGCTTTGTGACAATGTCCATTGTAAAAAGCGCTATATAAATAAATTTTGATTGATTGATTGGTAGCAATATTAATTCAGTTGGTTGGTAAGGTGCTGCTAGGTGGTTGCTATGGCACCCAAGGCGGTTGCTAAAGTGTTGCTTAACAGGTGCAATAGTATTTCAGTTGTTGCTTGGTGGTGCTAGTATATTGATAAACCAGTACGTAAATTGGGGGTTGGGATTACCGTTGCCCTGTCAGAACTGTATGCCTGTGTGTGTCAGAGACAGAGAGAATTCCTTGAAAATGCTTGAATTACACCCTCCGAACAAACGGCCATAATTCAGAAAATATTTGACCTATTGCTTAACCAAAAAGCATGTTTGAGAGAGGACACTTTGCCCATCACTGTGGTGTAAGAATAAGATTACGAATAACAGTAAATTGGCTTTTTCAAGACAATTTAACTAGAAAAGTGCATTTCCTGAAGGTGGTTGCTATGGTGCTGCTATGGTATCTGAGGTGGCTGCCATGTCTGTATGTGAAAATGAATGGGAATAAATGTGAGGAACAAGGGAAGAAAAGATGACAAAGAGGAGTGCGGGTCAGTATGGCTCTGCACTAGAGCTCTGTTACCTGCCATGATGTAGTATATCAATTTTGGTTGTTGTCTGGCAAAAGGAAGCCTGGAATTTGATATGGGTGAAAATGAATGAAAGTCAATGGGACGAAAAAGGGATGGCAATAAAATGACAAAAAGGAGTGCAGGTCAAAACAGTGAATTTGACCTCGGGGGCCTGCCCTGATAAAGTGTATCCAAAACAGTGCAAATCGGTCAAGCAGAAGTACAGAAGATGAGCATGAATTTTTGTTTCCCATTCATTCTTAATTCGAAAAAATTCCCAGAATAAGGATATTCTGTATACAAGCCCGGATCACGCAATTGGACTGAACAATCTGGAGTTGGAACGGTGTCATTATCTCGAAAACTGCAGGACAAGAAGCGCGTCAAAAATCCAGCGGAAGAAGAAGAAAAAGAATATATGAAAATCGAATAACAGTATATTGCGCATTGCTTTGCAGTGCACAACATAATTACAGTGTGAAACTATAAGAAATAGCATTGGTTCTATAGATCTCAATGAAATGACAAACTGCATCATAATACTGAAAAGTGGGAGGATGCACATCATTTTGAAACTATCATAAACAAATATCACTCTACAACTGACTTCCACTGCAATGATAAAAAATTAAATGCTGTGGTTTCCACCGGTCTGAAATAAATCTGAGAGAGCTGATGGGGGCAAGTAAAGTTTGGAATAAAGAGCAGAAAAAAAATGTTTCAGATTGTCATTTAAAATCCAAGTGTTTTTACTTAGTGCTTAGCATAGAAGAGGATATTGTGCATTTACACAATTTACCCTAATTTATTCACAGCTGCATTTAAATGTTTGGAATTTGGAAAAATAGGATGAAATGGAAATTGTACATTGATAAAAACAAAACGTGTGTGAAGATGTCAGACTTGGGTGTCTATGATAAATGTACTGAAACTACTACAGTACAGTCATTTAATAATGTCTTACTACAAAAAAGTCTTTGCTAACTAAGAACACAGGTTAAGTTTTGAAAGTTTTGAAAATCAGGTTTATTCTTTAATGATATTTTCATGCTAATTCTATTTTACGATTTCTCAATGTCAAAGGCTTTCACGCATGGTAATACAGTTACAAAATTAATTTTACATATTATTATTATTATTACTACTACTACTACTACTATAGTATGTAAGTATTGGTATTACTAAAGTGGGGCATTAGCAGTTTTGTAAGATTAAGATGAACCAATTTGCCAATGTGATTTTCACATAACCGAATTTGACCTCCGCATTTAACCCATTTGTGCAGTGAAACACACACACACACACTAGTGAACACACTAGGCTGTGAGAATTTGTGCCCGAAGCAGTGGGCAGCCCTTATCCACCGGTGCCCGGGGAGCAGTTAGGGAGTTAGGTGCCTTGCTCAGGGCACTTCACTCATGTCCTGTCTGGGAATCAAACCAGCGACCTTCTGGTCACAAGACCAGATCCTTACCACTAGGTCATGGCTGGTCCCGTATAGTATTTCACAGTAATCAATTTAATAATTAACTAACTATTGAAAACACTAAATAATGTAGATATGTGCATCTATAGCACTTCATATACAGCACATGAATAAGGAAAGATAAAATTTTGTGAATACCTTGGCTAATCCTGCACGATGAGCTCCTTGGGACTCCATGTATGTAATATACTTTGCAAAGTCCTTGAACTCTTCCATGGTGGGCCTGAAAGTCATGATCTTGTAGGCAGAGTTTGCAGCTGGTGGGGGTGCAGGAGCCGGAGCAGGTTCGGGCTCTGCTGGCGATTCCACAGCCGGTCCCTCAGGTATCTGTGGGGTTTTGGAGGTATCTGTTGGATTTGAAGACAGGTTCTGCTCTGGCTCCACAGGTCCTTGAGGAGAAACATTTGGTTCCATGGCCTCATCTGTGGAGTTTTCCACTGACATGACTACAGGTAGACGAATGCTACAGAAATGAAGAGAGATTAAAAAGACTTAACTCAAACAAAAATCAAACTTATACTTTTATGAACTAGATTAAATGTGATTCAGCCAAAGTGTCATGTTTATCAAACTTTTCACTTACCGCAAATGTAGTCATTCAACTAAGACATGTTTAGAGTCCAAATTTGTTTAAGATCTCAAAGACCAGTTAATGAGTTTGACACATTGTGTTACAGTGAATTACAAAAATAAACAACAATTCATGTTTTCTATCAGAGTGGACTGCAGTGATGAAAGTTGCTTTTACTCTTCACAGTAAGTCATACTATGAAGAAAAATACATTAGCTACATTACTAGACTATACTTAGGATCTGAATGCAATATGATCAGGTTGGGAAAAGTTTAGTAATGTATTTTAATTAACCTTGTTAACCTTGGCCAATCAACTGCATCTGAGGGAAAATGATTTCTGGATGAATAATTATTTAAAAGCATTTATCATACACCTTAAAATAGAAAATTTTTGTTGTCCATATCTTCCTTCAAAATGGAATGACTTCTTCTCATGTTTTGATGTTTAGTTATGTCACCACGCATGAGCCGATGAAAAATAATATTAACCACCAATATGTTTAACATTATTCAATAATATTATGTTTCACCTCCTCTTAATATTATGACCACCACCTACTGGCTGTAATTGAGCACAGAGCTCTATATGACACAATCACATCATAGAAGCAGAAAAGTTATGATTTTTTGTTTAATTTAAAAATATGACAACAAACTGGATTGTAAAGTTTCACACTGAAACTATAAGGCTATAGTGGCTAAAGGTGATGGAAGCAACAAATAAATGGAACACTCTAAATCTTTACCAATGTAGCCAACATTACATACTAGTGTATCTCCAAAAAATACAATATTGTGAAGTGTTCATAATTTAATTCATAAAAGGCAAACTGTCATTTTATATTCATTACATGTTAAGCAACATATTTCAAGCCTTTTTTGTTTTAATGTTGATATTGTTTGAACTGTAATATTTTCAAACTTGAAATTAAATATTCCAATAATTTGAAATTTTTTAGGTCTGGATTTCTGGTTTTCATGAGCAATAACTCATCTGTAACTAAAATCAACTGTAACACCTTAAGTCACATGACAAAAGGAAAATAAAATGACATTTCCCCTTTTTGTATTAAATTATGAGCTACAACTAGCTTTTTCACAATTTTCTATTTTTCTCCTGTGGCATTGTATTTTTATAATAACCTCTCTCATATTAATATTGTAGTTCCAGTACAAAACAAAAAAAGCAAACATGTCGTAGCCAACGGACTACAACTGGGTTGAAACTGATTTTTCAGTTGTACTGCATGGATATATACACTCAAGTTTCAATGCTTACATTGTGTACACAAATTTTCTAAACATGATCTCAGACTACTGATGAAACTTTTGGTCACATATTCTTCCAGTGTGAAATAGTCTGATCTTTGTCATCATATTTAACCCTGTCAAAACACATCTTTAATCTTTGCTATTTATTACAATAATGCTACAAATAAGGCCTTAGAATTAGTTATTACATTTTTTTTTATTTTGCAGACTAAATTCTTAATACACAAACAGAACTTCTCATACTCTCACACAATGAGGGTTAGTCAAAATTATCCACACTTTATTTATATTAAAACTTCTGTTTGCCATAATGTCTTATCAACCATTTCTGTACTAGGTCGCTGTCTCCATTATAACAGGTTTGAATGCGTTACATCAGTTCATTTATGACTGCAGTGCAACAAAAAATGGCTGTTTATGATTTGCACAAAAGCAGAGCAGCGAGGAGCGGTTGTTTCTGTGGCCTGAGGGGTGTTTGGTGTTTATATTTATCAGACACTATGTGCCCAGAATGGAGAATGCGTAAAACAAAATGAAGATGAAAGTTTCTTAAAGACATTCATTACTAGTCAAGTGACATAAATCCATGACTACAAGTCTGTTAGCAAACAGCAGAGTATGAAATGGAAATATCCTCAGTCAACCCCCCACCCCCACCCCCACCCCATCAACAGTGATACACTGAAATGCTCATTGAAGATCAAAAACCTAAAATTCAAACAAAACACAAAGGACTGCTATCCAAGGGTGTTGTCTTGTTGCATGACAATGTATGTCCACACACCGCTGCCCAAACTATTGATACTCTCCAAAAACATAGTTTTCAGGTTATAAAGCATTTGTGCCTCACAGCTCAGCCAAAAACATTATTAATGAGGGACAAAGATGGACAAGGTGTTCTGAAAAGCATTAAGATTATAGTGAAAATGATAAGGTAATGCTTTATTACTCCCACAGTGGGGAAATTCAAATGTTTTACAGCAGCAAAAGGACAGGACTCAGTAATAGAAAGAGGTATAAAGGGAATCTTAGTAAATACTGTACTATAAACATAAGTAACAGTATAAAAAATATAATTTGTATTATAATTTTGGATGTATTTGCCTTTTCTGAAAAATGATTAAATCAATTCTATAGCTAGACAGCAAACATTTTTGACTCACCCTCTTACTACACTTTTACCAATACAAAAACACAACCTTAACACGCAAACACATTCAGACCTCACTGACAGTTTACATTAGTTCTGTAGGTTGTACGTCTGTTCAGTTTCTATTTACACAAAGCCAATAACAACTCGACTGAGTGGCTCTTGTGTATAAAGTACACCTGCTGCCTTACTTCATACTACAATGCTGACAGACAAGCTTATCAGCATAATAACATTTAAATACCACCTCCTGCGCAGTTAACGCCATAAAAGAAATAGAAATATATTAGTAGAGCCGCTTAAAGCCTTTTGCTGTGACTACACGCAGCACAAGAGTCTTTATCAGAATTAATAACAATCAAACGATCAAAACAAAGGTTGTCTGCTAATGCTACGTTAGCCAAAAGCTAACCAAACGGCTATTCGCTCAACTCTGGTTGTTTATACCTTAAATTCTTGCGTTATAGCAACAGATAAAGTTGTAAAATGTGGACGGCTGTAAATAAAATCCAGGACGTAGTCTGTACTTGGAGAAAAGCGAACGGGTCCGTCAGGAAGGAGCTGAGGCTTTAAATGGCCTTTGTGCACGAAGATAACAGTAGCAATGTAATATTTCAGTCTGATACAGAACATTAACGCACCGTCGTGCAAAAGCATCGAATCATAAACATAATATGTAATATGGTATATAATGTTTATTCTACATATGTGCTGGCTTTTGACATTCAACCTTGTCTGCTGCCCTCCTCCATATCTAGCTATAAAACAACTCGTCAACATGTCCGACGACGACAGTGTGCAAAATTCAGCAAAAAATAGAACTACTATAAACGTACTCGACTGTACAAACGCGAATTACTGTTTTACCTCCTGATTTGAATTCCACTCCTTCTGTACGCTTTCCTCTTCAGAGCTTCTGTTATTGTCCTTATCTTCAGAAACGTTTTTTTTTTTAAAGATAGGTTACTGCTCCATGTCTGAACGCTGATGGTGGAGACGCCCCGCCCTCTGCAGAGCATCGCGCTGACTGATTGGTCAGAGTGAACACGAAGACTGCATAAAGAGATGTATGATTGGATAAATTCGCGATGAACGGTCCGACACACCAATCGTATTTCGCGTGTAATGTCCAGCGTAGGCGTCACGGAATACGTACAACTGTGCACGTCCGTGATGGAGATAGCGATAGTTCTTCCGTATTTTTTAGCTTTCTGCGCTGTTTCAATTCATTTACACACCGTACCTATGTATGATTTCCTGACGAGTTTGCATTATTTTGAGTTAGAGGAACAGATGACAAAGACGGTGGTCATTTTATTTTAAAGCTGAATTATGATTGAGTTATTAGAATCATTTTTTTATTAGGATTAAGGTTTTTGTTGATTAATATACACACCCATGTATATTAAATTTAGATTAGAAAATATAATGGAAATTGACTAATCTGGTATTAGGAAAATTGGAACAACCCTAGCCAAAAACAAATGGTCCCTAGTCCTGGTCTACTCTGCTCTGTCCAACTTTAGACGTTCATACAAAACACTAATAATCAAAACTTAAAATCTGAATGAAGCCTATCCAAGTGAACAGGGATGGGTGGGGGTTTAACACAAAAAAAATTATAACTTGCCCTAGTCTTCAATTCTGACACTTGAATCCAGTCCTGGATTTCATGATCACTGGTACGTACCATGCAGCCAATAACATTCACCAACAGCTCAATTAACTACAAGCGTTTACAAAAACCAGGTCTATAACTTGGATGCACGATCCAGAAGGCCTTGTGTGACAGGTGGGAATGAACAAGGAATCGTTTCCTGTTACCCAAACCATAACTCTACCACCTGCCTCCCCTGGCGCAGTTTATGTATATTCCCGCTGCCTTTGTACTTCATATCAAATAACCCAATCACAGATATGACCATTTTTCTTTGATAGCCAAACATGAACTCATTTTTAAGGAAAAATATGTAATCACCTCAAGTTTCATTTCTAAATCAAATACCAGTCTTAAAGCAACTAAAAGCATGCTTACAGACCTTAAGCTGTTTGTAATTAAAATGTGAACTGAAATACTGGAAAGGATTACAAAAAGCAAATCCTTATTGAAAAAAAATGTTGGCTGATCGTAGTTATGTCTTGTATTTGGTTCGTGCCTCTACAAATTAGGAAACCTAAAAGGAAAATTTAAGAGTAGACCAAGGAAGACATCAAAGTATCAGTATATAAAACTCAATGTCTCAAAAATACAGCATCAAAAACAGATCATTTGGAAAACACCAATAAAAAAAAAAAAGTTTCTCCTACATTTACTTAAAGACTAATTTCACTACACAGTATGAATCCAATATATTTAATGTTCTTTTTCTGGTCAACAATTTAATTATTTAATATACACATCAATTTCTGCATTTCAGGCCTGCAACACATTCCAAAAACAGTTTGGACAGGGACAGTTTAGGGCTATTAATCAGGTAAAAAATGTTATCAAAAGAGGTGATTGTGATCATGATTTGGTACAAAATGCAATTTCCACAAAAGGCAAAGTCTTTCAAGAGCAAAGACAGGAAGTGGATCCCCCACTTTATCAAATGTGTTGAGAAAAAAACTCAAATGTTTAAAAACAGTTCAAGGAAATATTAGAATTTGAACATTTCCCCCCTCCACAGTGCAGATGGCACTACATCAAGAACAGTAATTTATTACCAGTAGGTGATAAGTACATGGTAAAAGATTTACTTTGGCAAACCTTTGTAAAGCACTACAATACAGTTATATTCACAAATGCTACTTAAAACCGTTCAGAAGCATCGCCAACTTTTTCATACTGAACTCAAAAATAGTCTGGGATTTTCAGGTAACAAAAAAAATCTGAACAATATCACAACAAATCAAAAACAGGTAACTTGTCACCACAAAGAAGCAAATAATGTTTTTATTGTTACATATAAAAAAGGAACCCGATTTAAAAAAAAATCACACTAAGTGTAAGAAAATAGCACCTACAACTACATAAAATACAAGTGCTAAAAATATACAATTACAATTTCAGAATATACACGTCCAGTCTATGCAATATTAAGAATAATTGATGTATTAAAAAAAAAAAATAAAAAAAATAAAAAAAATAAAAAGTATTGGGGCATTTATTTAGGAAATTGTGATAATCTAAGAACAAAGCTAAAACTTTCACTTACCAAAAACAATAAGAAAATTAAATTAGATATTTATGGAATATTGTGAGCACTGGTTCCAGAGAACTTCAGTTTCCCTCCAAAACTCACTGTAGGAGTCAGGGGAGACCAGATTGCATAACGGCAAATTTATGACAAAGTTAGTAATGAATCACAATGAAGTGGAATTTCTGTGCACATACAGTAGTAACAAAGCAAAGCTAAGACAAAGTCAAGAGATTTTACATATAATATAGCTGAGTAAATTTGGTTAATTGTCAATGAATAAAGGATTAAAACGGCATGTGTGTAATGCTGTTAGACCTAAAACAAATCAAATAAACTTTAAAATGTCTGAATCAAATATTTCTAGGGGTACTGATGCCAGTGCATACCTACATACCTGCTAACAAAATATGTCCATTTATCCCTGGCAAAAAGATGGAAAAAAACATTTTGCTGGAAGCAAATAGTGCAGTTGTGCGTAGCTGAAGGGGGTTTTTCTTCTCCAAAGATGTGCTGGTGCAGTGTACAATTAGGGCATTACATTTAATAAAAATGAAGCTCCTACACCTAAAACATCACTAAAATACTATATTTACCTGTAAATACAAAGTGTGTACTTGGGAGAAAAAAAGCAGATTACATTATAAAAGGACTACAGCACCAATAACAATTCGACCAAATGAATTAACGGCTGGGGCTGCGCGTTATCCTACACCCTGATTATGTTTTAAGATTTGTTAAATATATTAAAAGTGAATTCTGCTTTAGCTCTGGTCAATTCAGTCTTGATGCCCTCATTATTCATTGCTGCTATCCTGGGAGTCATCACCGGCCACTGCTGTACCCAGGGAAGAGCTGGGTCAGAATGGCTTGGAGGGACTGGTTCACAGACATTTGGTAGCTTTTGCCAAGATCGTGTCGGCATGCTGGGCAGGTGTAAACCTCCGCTTTGAACGACCGTTGTAGACATTCCTTTAAAAGGAAATAGCACATGTACATTAGCTCAAGAAGTCACTTTGGATTTACACTCCAATAGAGCATAAAGTTATGTAAATAATTAACTCATTTTTTGCATGATTTTAAGTCTCAACTAAATATAATGAAATGAGACGGAGTCCTTGAATTTTGTAAAATGTCAAACCAGACTAAAGGACACCCTGGGGTTACGATCGTTTGCATCTTGTACTCACCCTGCAGACATTGTGTTGGCAGTCTGTGGTGATAGGCTGAAAAACAACTTCTTGGCAACAGATACACAGGAAAACCTCCTCTACTTTGTTCAAGAAACGCTGCAGAGAGAGCAGACTCAGTTACTGACAAGGACTTGATCCACTCTTTTCATGCACTTCATTAAGAGCCAATGACTGAAATTGTGAGGTTTTTCTTTATGCAGAGCTATGCACTAACATTTACATTGTCATGTTAACTTCACAAACAGCAATTGAACAAAGTGCTTATTAAAAAAAAAAAAAAAAAAAAAAAAAGTCCAATTAATTTAGGAAAAAATAGCACTACTATACCACTGACATGGATTAATAAACAGTGGTTCATTCTGCAATATGGTTGAGGTCAAGTAAGAGTGCTTGTATCCACCTACTGAAGTGTTACATTTTCGGGCCCCATGTCAGATTTACTTGCTGCAACATGGAACTACAGCATCTACAAGAATGTAAGTACATACTGGTCCAAGGCTTAGAGATTGCATGGCTTCATCCCAGAGCTTCTTGTTGAGTTCATCTTCCTTGATCAGGGCCTTCTGTTCTTTAGTCAGTTTGAAGGCCTCAACTTTGACCTTCTTTGGTGTATTCTTGGACGGTGAGCGTTTCTCCTCTTCGAACATAATGCACAATTAGATGCAAAGAAATAGAAATATCCACATCAAGACAATATAAACCAAAACACTTATTTAAAAATATGCATTAACCTGTCTGAGATTTCCTCTTCCTTTTGCCCTTGGTGGGCATTTCAACAATCTCTTCTTCATTGTTATTCTCTTTTTCCTTCTCTTTAGCAGCCACTGCTTCCAGATAGCCTTCAGGATACTGCGGAGAGAATCAGCACCATTCTTAGAATTAATTTCTAAACAACACTGTTCATACCGTCAAGCTTGTGTTCATCAGTGTTGACAAGGTTCCACAAGCTCTTAAGCTCTACTCGAGCTGCATAAGTTTTACCACAAGAGGCCTGGTAATGTAATTAGTAAGGAATTTTACTAGACAGAACTTTTCTCCTATATGAACTTGCCAGCTAGCACAGACATTCACAAACTTATGTTTAAAAAAACAGGCTAGTAAAGTGAGCTTCTTTAGCTAAGCAAATGTTGCATACAGACTACTGATGTGATAGATTAGGCATGACATAGCAAGTAAAAAAATTAAATCCAGTTCTTAGGCTTACAAGACATATGTCATGATAATTAAGATATCACTTGAACTCATTTGACATTTCTCCAAAACAAAGAATAACCAGTCCTGTTTAACTGGGTTTAGAGTCGAACAATAGATGAAATGTTGAAAACTACTATGCTCAGAATTTCCAACATTAAATCTAAAAAAAACCTAAACACCGAATTGTGCTAAATGAGGTAGCATTTTTGCCATATTATGCAATTCAAATTTACTACTACTAAACAAGTATACAAACGGCTCAAGTTACCTGCATAGTGAGGGCGAGCTTTTTAATACGTTCCTTGCCATCGCGGGTCCATGGAGCTGGTTCTTCATCATTTCTTTTCAGCAGGTATCTCCAAACAAGGAAACCAGATTTTCCCTTCTCTGGCCAGTACTTAACCACCTGGAAAATAAACAAAATTACAGTTAACAGAAATAATTATTATGTCTAATCTTTATAAAGGATTACATATAAATATTTTTATGTAAAGATTAAAAACAATCAACTGCTAACATGAGAATGCTGCTGTATCACACACTACTTCATATACAGTATGTCCCTTCTGGCTGACATAATGCAAATTGTAATCAGTCTTTCCAGTGTTTAAACCTAATTAATTACATTGGAACATGCTCCTTAGAAATTTGCAACACTGACATCATGCTACCACATGCTAGCACACACAGACCTTATAAATGCCATCATATCTGTTCCCATCTTCTGGACTGTATTTACTGTGCTTTCGACCTTTAGAGCTTCTCACTACTCTCACAGGTTTCCCTGCTTTCCAGTCTTTTGCATCTGCCCCATCTCTCTCATTCACCGGTGCATTACAGTTCAGAGCCAGTGCCCTGAAATGCAGAATGACAACACTTCATAATTTACAACTAGTGCCTTAACACTAAAATAAAAGTACGGAATTTTAAGACATTGTTACACTGTATACAAGTACATAGTATTTTTAAAAACTTTGCAAATCACAAAGCTTGCAAAATATAAAAGTTTAGTGAGATACAATAACTTACTACATTGTTAAATGTAGGACATATTTAAAAAGGACTTATTTGCCTACAGTTACACACACTGCAAATCATGCACTTGACATCAAAACATTTTTTCTATCTTTATGGTGTGGTGATCTGTAACGCAGAGGTTGTTACCCACCTGTTCATGTTGGTGAGTTTCTGATCACAGGACTGCTCAGCTGTTCTCTTGTTACCAGAAAGATCTCGACCTCCAGAGCCTGTGTATGTGAACTCATTGCCATCATCCTGAAATTCACAGGGGTTGTGGAAAGTTAAGAACATTAAACTGATTGCCATACAAGTGTACACTTCCATAAAATAATGTGGTTATACTGTGTTGCAAATTATTCCCAGTATCCAAGAATGTTAACACCATAAGGTTTGACAACATACCACATCATCCTCATAGCCTCCAGCCAGCACTAGAGAGTAGGCACCATCATTGCTTCTTCCATGAATGCCGGCAACGTGTGGTCTGTGAACTCCAGATTCACTCACCTATTGTGTGACGAACATTTTCTTTAAGGTTATAAAGTACAAGCTGAAAATTTCAGTATTATGTTAAAACCATTAATTTTTTCTTTTTCCAATCATTACTTGACTAATCAATTTTAAAATCCAACACTACTCTTGCATTTTATAATGCAAACATTATATAAAGCATAGATTCTCCACTCCCTGAAGCATATTAATAATTACACACACCCCATCAGCCTACCTGCACTCTAAACTTCCACAGTGTACCCACAGGCACTCCTGGCACAGGTCCATAGTGATTAGAGGGAACGATGGTGCACTGTTTAGTGCGTCCAACACACGCCATTCCCTAAATAATCACCCCAGAAGAACAGATTAAAAGGAGTCCATTTTACATGCTAACAACATTGAAAAAAAAGTACCTGCAGCTGTAGCCCGAGCACTGCTTGCATTTCTGAACATGTACCTTGCCCCAGTCTCTCTGGCTAGATGAGCTGGCAGATGCCATCTTTGCCTTCTTCTTGCTCTCCTTCAGCTTCTCTCCAGCCAGGACAACCTCGCTTGCATCATTTCTGCACTCAGGACAATACCTGCAGAGACAAAAACAGTAAACAAATCCATTTTAAATGCACATTTATCTTTAATGCACACTTTAAACATCAACAAAATAGCACTTTATAGTAAAATAAAAAGAATAGAAACATTCAAAATTTTTTAACTTTTTAAATACACTCATCTGTGTGGTTGTGCAACAACACTAACGTTTTTTTAAGCATTTAATCCAGTTTATTACATGTGGAACGGCTACAAAGGTATTGCCAATTTGCATTCATGCAAGGAAATGCTGTATTTCTAGTGACGTCTTTGGATGATTTTTAGCCTACCATACCTATACCAATTGGTAGAGATGGCACAATCATAGTGTGTTAACTTCAGCACATTCTTCAAAAAGACAGAAACCCAAATGTGTCACCCAAAATACTTTTTTGTATTGAGCATTGAGAGTAACTGATCAGGGAGAAAAATGGCTATTACGTGAATTAGTAACAAAAACCTCACCAATCTTCATCGTCTGGGATGGTGGTCAGAGGAGGGTTGAGACAGTAAGTGTGAAAAGCCATATCACACTCATCACACAGAAGCTGCTTGTCAGGATCCTGCTTCACACCACAAATATGGCAGTTACACCAGCGACAGTTCTTTTTCAGGTCATCTTTACAGTGTTTGCACTCTGGTCCGTTAGACCCTGAAAAACAAAAAGTCGGTTTATGTTTGGTTTTGTAGGATATGCAATGATCATGATGTTTTGGGGGAAAAAAATGTTTGTGAGCCACATATAAATGTGAAGTTAGAAAAGCAATAAAGTTAAAATGAACAAAAACAGCAGGCACTGAAAAATTATGACTCACTCTTCAGAGGGCTGTCAGAAACCGATGCTGATCCCTCAGTGCTACCAGGCTCCTCAATCTTGTAAATCTCGTTTACAAACATAATCCGACAGTCATTGAGAGAGTCACCAGCATCCCTACAATAAATGTATTATTAGGATGGCCAAGATGCACCACAGTGCATTTTTTCAAACTTCTGATTGTAACTGAATATTCTCCAGCTTTGGAGTACCAAATCAACTGTACAGATCATTTCCCTGCTGTAGTTCATTCATCAAGCGCATGTCATTTGGCAATTCAGTAACATTGTGTCAGTAAAGTAAGTTCTGTGTACCAAGACTTCATTTACAACAATTCTAAATCAGCTACTTTTTACCAAAAACTACGGGTTCTGTAAAAAAGTTGTTGCACAAGTTTGAGTACTAGAAGTACTAAAAATGTTTACAAAATGTAATATTTCATCATGGCATCACATCAACCATACTACCACTAGGTTGCTACACAGTTTGTTTGGTAAAGCAAAGAGCATTAAAATAAGCAATTTGTAAATAGTATTGCCTACCCAAGCAATATTTTGCCAAAAATCTCTCGCTGGGTGCGCGTCTCCTTCTTCCGCTGGATCTGAGCATCATACCAGTAGCCTCGCTCTTTAGGTTCATCAGGGTTGAAGTTCACCATGACAATCATGCCCTCCTCCAGCTGGTGCCATTGATACACAGTACGGGCTCGCGGACGCACATCTTTAGCCAACAGTTTAACAACGCCATTCTCTGGGTAACTGAGGAAAAACAAACATCATGAGTCTCTGGGGAAACAAGGCTACATAAACAGCCAAGCAGCTGCCTTTTATAATGCAACAACATTATGAATTGCTTGGAACAAATCCACAAAATTAACACAAAATTAAAAGTTCAAAACATTTTTGCCTTTTGTAAAGTTACCATTTTGGGGATGCGTGTTTTAGGACAGTAGTAAATTATCACCACATACACACACCCCTACTGAAGGGCAAGGTAAATTTCTGTACCAGAAAGTGTTGAGACTTACTGCCCCAGCCATGCATCAGTCAACTTGAGGCTACTGTGTACCTAACAAAGTTGCCATTTTAAACCTCATCTAATAGAACTTAAAAGCTCCCACCAAATTAAACAAATCACCAACTCGGTGGGGTTCCGTTAACTTAACCTGGACAAATAGGCTTAAACCTTTAAGCATATGATAGCAACCACCCATATACCATCCTGGTCTCTTAAAATTAAGGGTATATCCACATTGGTCAGTATGTGGACTTTCAACTTTGTGCACAAATGATCCATCACTGTATAAAAGAAGCTCCATGCTGATTTTATTATTATAAGTGCTGACAGTTTGAGTGTGTTCACACATTTAGAACATTGCAACAGCAGCGTGTACTTTTGTACACCCAATAATGCATTATAAAATAAACAGAATTGACAGCTTACTCCTCATATTTGATGTGGTAGCGAATTTCCTCCTCTGCATTCGTTTCCATGCCTCCCTTTTCAGGACTCTTTGGCATCTTCGTAACTTTGACAATCTGAGCCTCAAACCATGCCCCCATGTTCAAATCTCGAGCATCCACAAATTCATTTATCTATAAAAATATAAATCAGCAACAAAGGGTTAAACATG
>BRDA01009440.1:0-22719 GCA_036984385.1 Crenuchus spilurus | reverse complement strand
ATGCCCAAAATCTGATTGTAATTAAACGGTCACTTATATTTGTTTCACGTTCTTCTGCTTTTAGAATCAACAAACTGCCAAGTCCTCTACAGTGGTTTGAAAAAATTTGGGCAGCCATGATATTTTCATGAATAAATAAATCATTGATTGTTTGGATCAGCAATTTCAGTTAAATATATCATATAGCAGATGAACACAGTGATATTTGAGAAGTGAAATGAAGTTTAAAGGATTTACAGAAAGTGTGCAATAATTATTTAAACAAAATTAGGCAGGTGCAATATATTATAATAATTTAATCAGAAGACAATCAAGATCAGGAGTCAATCCTCAGTAGTGTCACTTTAAGAAAGTTTTAGTATGCACAAGTGGCGTTTCCATTGTATATCTGGTCACTTGGTGACAACTTGTATTCTTATTTAGAGAAAGGTCAAGGTTGTCTAAATAAGGAGCAACTCCAACAACTTTTATATCCTAATAAAAAAGTTCCACAGGAATACTGTATATGGCCAAAACATATTGTGTTTAATAATGTTATTTAAAACTTACTATGAACAAGTGGCATTTCCATTGTATATCTAGTCACTTGGTGACAACTTGCATTCTTGTTTAGAGAAAGCTCAAGGATGTCTAAATAAAGAGCAACTCGAACAAATTTTATATCTTAATAAAAAGGTTCCACAGGAATACTGTATATGGTCAAAACATATTGTGTTTAATAATGTTATTTAAAACTATTTCATCCATTTGACATAGACTATCTACACAATAAATAGTACTGTGGCAGTGGTTCTTTTAAATATAGCGTGGTTTATTTTTTTCAGATAAACACAATTATTAAAGTATATTAATTGAAAAAATATATAGAAAGCAAAAACTGTAATTTTGCCAGACACCTACAATGTCAAGTCTTCAAAGCAACAGTCCCCTGGCTGCCATGCGATATAAATATCTTCATTCTCTCAAGTTCACAGAACAACAACTGTTGTGCCCAAATATCCTTCTTTGTCAGATGCAAGGCTCTTGAGGACCTTGAAACAGTATTCCAGCGACATCTGTGAGGTTCTCCACAGCTAAACTGGGCTCTGCCCCAGAGCCAAGGTGCATTAACAAGATCAAGCTGAGGATAAGACCTAGACAATGTCTGCTCTAACGTAACTGATATCCTTCACATAGCAGCACTCACTCAAGACATATTGTGCCAAAAATCAAACAATCAGATGAACTAATACATTTCAACTGTGTGTGTAGTGTTTATATTCAATGGCACTGAGGCATTATATTAACTTGCAGAATTATATTATGTACTCAGTTATTATTCCAAATACTTATTTACATATTCAAATATATTTCTTCTCAATGATGCAAATACCCATTATCTTAAACTTAATTTGTTACATTAAAAGTGTAATATAAAAGGACTCCTAATAATTCTCCACGAGTGTCAAAGTCATTAACAAAGGCACCAAGTGTGCAAAAATTCACACCTAAACAGAGCTAAAATGCATGCCCAAATACAGCAAGTTAATTCTGCTGACTGCATTTGTCTCTCTATATAAGAAGCTGCCTTAGACTCTTCCAAGAACCAACAGGCACTCAGCAAAGGTGAGTAACAATGGATGTACTAAGGCTTTAGAGCACTGAGATGATTTAAGAATTATTTTACATTTCAGAACTGCGATTAATATATTTCTTTAAACATGTTATTACTTGCTTTTTCTTTTAGCATCAAACCTGCAACATTAGACACATTCTCGCCCTGTGCAGGGAAAGAGGTGACCCATTTTGAGTATTACATTAATGTTGCTAAACGGCAATAACTAATTTAAAGAACAATCATAAATCACACTAACAGACTGTGTGCAATAACAGAGTTTTTTGTTTCTGGAGATCTGTCACTGGGCAGTTTAGTTTCAAATTATAATAAAGAATGTAACATACAATATTCAGCTAAAGTTGTCTAGACACTCATTAACCAATTAAAGTGTTCCCAATGCCAGAAACTGAACTCAACAGGAAAGTAGTTTACCAGCATGACCAATTAAATGACAAATTGAATACTCATCCTACATAGTAATGCGTTCTTTAAATAAAAGTTATCATTAACCTTTTCATATTCCTATTTCTAATTTATTTGCCGCTATTATTTATACTTCTGCATCATGTTTTTTTTGTCTCAAAGTGCCACCATGAGCGATGGAGATATGGAATGTTTTGGCCCGGCGTCCATCTACCTCCGGAAGCCAGAAAAGGAGAGAATTGAGGCTCAGAGCAAACCATTTGATGCCAAAACAGCATACTTTGTGTCTGAGCCCAGTGAGATGTACCTCAAAGGAGTTCTTCAAAGTAGAGAAGGTGGCAAAGCCACTGTCAAAACTTTATGTGGCAAAGTATGTATACTGTGCTGTCAACACTGCAACTATAACCCATCATAGTAATCTTAAAGCTCATATAACACATACTGTACTTGTTTTTTCAAAAATTTCTTTTCCTACAGACCATTACAGTTAAGGAAGATGAAGTATTTCCAATGAATCCTCCAAAATTTGACAAAATTGAGGACATGGCAATGATGACACATCTCAATGAGCCCGCTGTGTTGTATAACCTCAAAGAGCGTTATGCAGCATGGATGATCTACGTAAGTCTTGCACAAAAAAATTGTGATTTTACATATGACAACATTGATAAGTTGAAATATATATTAGTATATACATTTCTATTAATGATTAATGTATAAACCACACTGTCACATTTTACCTGAAAATAATGGTCATGATTCTGCAGACCTACTCAGGGTTGTTCTGCGTCACTGTGAACCCCTACAAGTGGCTCCCAGTATACGATGCAGTTGTTGTGTCTGGATATAGAGGAAAAAAGAGAATTGAAGCTCCACCCCACATCTTCTCCATCTCTGATAATGCCTATCAGTTCATGCTCACTGGTATGTGTCTGAATACTGCTGGCTCTTATAACTGAAAATAAAATCAATTAAAAAAATCAATGTAATAGCATTAGGTTATCAAGAAATGCAACCAATGTTCAACTAAATCTCAAAACAATGGCCTGTAACATCACTACACTGTAGATTGACAATCATTTGCTATTCTTTAATATGATTATCCTTTGTAATTTTTTACTGATTTGCTTGTGCCTCATTTTGCTGTCTTTTGTTGATGTCCTTAATTTTGTGACTAACATTTTAAATATGAACTTATGAACTTATAAAACATCAGTCCACAAAATAGTTAAGCCAAGTGCTTTATATTTATTCTTCAGACAGGGAGAACCAATCTATCCTGATCACGTGAGTATGCAAATATTACAACAAATACCTGCATGTTTGATTGGAAGTGTATTTAATGAGTAAATGAAAAAGATATCTAAATAAAAATAATCTAGTTTTTTGTTTCATAATCTTGTCTACATAAATTCTCAGCGGAGAATCTGGTGCAGGAAAGACTGTGAACACCAAACGTGTCATCCAGTATTTTGCAACAATAGCAGTGTCTGGACAGAAAAAGGCAGAGCCTGGTAAAATGCAGGTAGGTGAAATGTCATTTGATCTGTACAACTAACTGCTCAGAACACTCTCTTCAATAAATTCTACTGTATTTTAGGGTTCCCTAGAGGACCAAATCATTGCAGCAAACCCACTGCTGGAAGCTTATGGTAATGCCAAGACAGTAAGGAATGACAACTCCTCTCGTTTTGTAAGTATCTGTGTTAAAACAAAGATTTCCTATAGAAATATACTTGATAAATCAATTGAATTACATTCCTGAGTAGAAATGAGTAACTAAAAACTACTCTGTTAATATTCTATTTTTAGGGCAAATTTATTAGAATCCACTTTGCCACCAGCGGAAAACTGGCATCAGCTGACATTGAAACTTGCAAGTATCATTAAATTTGCAAAAACAAATCAATGCCAAAAACCCTTAAGTGTTAGGGCTTAAAGAAGGGAGGGGATTTCATAAAGTAAAATATCAAAGTCTAGCCAGGTGATTTAAGCACAAAGTCAAACCAGTCCCAAAAAAAAGCAGGAGGATGTTCTTAATGAATGTCCTGAATGTTAGGCTTAAGATATTTGGCTAACTTAGAAATTTTGCTTTGCGAAATACTTGCCCTTTGCAGGGTACAATGTTTGTTCTTTGTATAGTCAGTAAGGTTTTTTGCATTAATTAGCACCATTTTCCTTGTTAATACCATAAAAATATGGTTAACTGTCATAGAAAATTTGTTGCTTTAATTAGATTCAGAAATACTTCTAGAATCTAAATAATTATCCATGGCACATCTACTTTCAATACATTCTCAGTATGCTCACATCACAACAGTGTCTCAAATCAGCATGGCAAGACTGGCCATTTTCAGAAATTTTCTGTTTTGTCCATTTTAAAGTCAAATAAACAAATTTTGCAGTTAAGTTTACATTACATGTCTCTTCAACAAAAATATTTGAATGCTCAGAGAGGCCCTTTAGTTCAGAGAGGCCCTTTAGCTAATAGTTAGGCTTTTAGTTTGGTGCATGCTATTACTGTATTACTCATACATATCATTCATAGATCTGCTGGAGAAGTCCAGAGTAACATTCCAGCTGTCTGCTGAGAGGAGTTATCATATCTTCTACCAGCTCATGACTGGGCACAAACCAGAGCTGATTGGTGAGTTTTTAAAACACCAAAATGCAACAGTTAATGACATGTTAAGACTTACAAATGTGTATTCTTTATAATTCTTGATAGTCACTATGATGTTCAACAATTTTCCCAATTCCCATTAATTGCAGAGGCACTCCTCATTACAACCAATCCATATGATTATCCTATGATTAGCCAAGGTGAAATTACAGTCAAGAGCATCAATGATGTGGAAGAATTCATTGCCACGGATGTAAGCAGTTTTTTTTCACAGTCATAAACAGTGAATGTCCATCAACTTCATGTTTCCGATTACTCTTTTTTCACCACACAGACTGCTATAGACATTCTAGGCTTCAGTGGTGATGAGAAAGTTAGCATTTACAAGCTAACTGGTGCTGTGATGCATCACGGTAACATGAAGTTCAAGCAGAAGCAGAGAGAGGAGCAGGCTGAACCTGATGGCACTGAGGGTACATGACAGATTAAATATTGCATAATTTGTTTTATTCAGAAAAGAAGTATGACAAAAAAAATCCTTTTCTTTAAAACAGAGGCTGATAAAATTGCCTACCTAATGGGCCTGAACTCAGCTGACATGCTGAAAGCTTTGTGCTACCCCCGAGTGAAGGTTGGAAATGAGTTTGTAACCAAAGGGCAAACTGTACCTCAGGTGATGACTTGCTGACTTAATAATTGGATTTGTAACGTAATGAAGTAATAACTACATGTAATCAATTTAATGAGTTAATCTATGTTATGACAGATAAAAACCACTAATATGCACTCAATTTTGAATCATTAGGTTAACAATGCTGTCATGGCTCTCTGCAAGTCTGTCTATGAGAAAATGTTCTTGTGGATGGTTGTGCGTATCAATGAGATGCTGGACACAAAGCAGCCAAGACAGTTTTTCATTGGTGTGCTGGACATCGCTGGATTTGAGATCTTTGATGTGAGCATGAAATATTTATAGCTCAGTCACTGTCAAATAATACAGAAACTGAATACTAAGAACATGTTTATATATACATATATAAAGTTCAACAGCTTGGAGCAGCTCTGCATTAACTTCACAAATGAGAAACTGCAACAGTTCTTTAACCACCACATGTTTGTACTGGAACAAGAGGAGTACAAGAAAGAAGGAATTGACTGGGAGTTCATTGACTTTGGTATGGACTTGGCTGCCTGTATTGAGCTTATTGAGAAGGTAAGATGTGTGGAATCAGTAATGCCCACTACCCCAAAAAAACAGCATTACTTCCATACTAATAAAAACAAATAAATAAAATTCTACTCTCTCTGTTACCATTAGCCAATGGGCATCTTCTCCATCCTTGAAGAGGAGTGCATGTTCCCCAAGGCAACAGACACATCCTTCAAAAACAAACTGCATGACCAGCATCTTGGCAAAAGCAGTGCCTTCCAGAAACCAAAGCCTGCCAAAGGCAAAGCAGAGGCCCACTTTTCCCTGGTGCACTATGCTGGTACTGTGGACTACAACATTATTGGCTGGTTGGACAAGAACAAGGACCCCCTCAATGACTCTGTTGTGCAGCTGTATCAGAAGTCCGCAAACAAACTTCTGGCTTTCCTTTATGCAAGTCATGCATCTGCTGAAGGTATTATTGATATTTTTTCTATATTTTCTTTTTCTATATTTTTTTATCTATATCAATCAAAAATATTTTCAAAATAGATATTTTCAACTTAGTTATGGACTTGACATGAAAGGCTTATGTTGCCAACACTAAACCACACTATACCTGCTCAAACAGCATCCAGGTTTAAGCACTTTATCAGCAATTCTTACCCAGATTTGGTTATTTAAGATGGATGCAGCATTTGGCTCAAAAGTGTTTGTAATTTTTTTAAAGGTCAAAGTACAATTGTCCTAAGACACATCTACAAATCTGTAAAGGTCTGTATTCTAGTGTTGTTAGCAATGTCAGTATTGAAACTCCAGTTCTAAAACAAGCAAAATTGAGTACAAACATGTCTTTCATGATGAACTACATCCGAGTACATCCAATTACAAAAAACTGTTTTTTGAGTGTACCATTATTATTATTATTTATTATTATTATATTACCATGCATATATTTTTTTTTTAAAACTACATTTTTGTACTCATTGGTCATTTGAAATAAACAAATGCCTCGTTCTTTACTGCACGTATGATAGTTACTGTATCTACGGCATTAAATGCAATAAATATAGCAAAATCAGTCAATCACTATCTTTTTTTATATTTACTCATCAGCAGAGAGTGGTGGAGGTGGAAAAAAAGGTGGTAAAAAGAAGGGTGGCTCCTTCCAGACAGTGTCGGCTCTGTTTAGGGTAATACATTTTTGGCAGTTGAATTTGGACAAGAAATATGCATGATGTATCCTACAAATATCCTTATTTTTATTTGTGATTACACAGGAAAACTTGGGAAAACTGATGACCAATTTAAGGAGCACTCACCCCCACTTTGTCCGTTGTTTGATTCCCAATGAATCTAAGACTCCAGGTAAGCTTGATTTGTGTAGCACCAAAGCATGTTTAAATGATAAAATAAAAATCCATGGGAAACTCAATAATATTTAATTTCCAGGCTTGATGGAGAACTTTCTGGTTATCCATCAGCTGAGGTGTAATGGTGTACTGGAGGGCATCAGAATTTGCAGAAAGGGATTTCCTAGCCGAATTCTGTATGGTGACTTCAAGCAAAGGTATTTGGAGCAAACTACAATTTTAATTTCATTAACGTGTTCTCCTTTATTAGCATAATAGTTACATAATGTGATTTGCCATTTATATGGACTGATGTTTTTGGTGGCTACCTACTTTGCACATCCTTTAGATACAAAGTATTGAATGCAAGTGTCATCCCAGAAGGACAGTTTATTGACAACAAAAAAGCTGCAGAGAAACTCTTGGGTTCTATTGATGTGGACCACACTCAGTACAAGTTTGGACACACAAAAGTAATTAATTTGAAAATGTAATTAAAGAATATATTGTAAAAGTGAAATACTGAATATATATATATATATATATATATATATATATATATATATATAATTTATTTGACAAATTATCCCTGCAACAGGTGTTTTTCAAAGCTGGTCTGCTGGGTACCCTGGAGGAGATGCGTGATGAAAAGCTAGCCAAGCTAGTGACAATGACTCAGGCTTTGTGTCGTGGCTTCCTTATGAGGAGGGAATTTGTCAAGATGATGGAAAGAAGGTATGATTCTCACATCATTAATTATTTTTAGAAAGCATGATACAGCACATTAACATAATTTCTATGTTGACAGGGAATCCATTTTCACTATTCAATACAATATTCGCTCATTCATGAATGTGAAACACTGGCCATGGATGAAACTGTACTTCAAAATCAAGCCTCTTCTGAAGAGTGCAGAGACAGAGAAAGAAATGGCAGCAATGAAGGAGAACTTTGACAAAACGAAGGAAGATCTGGCAAAAACACAGGCCAAAAAGAAAGAACTTGAGGAGAAAATGGTGTCACTACTTCAGGAAAAAAATGACTTGCAATTGCAAGTAGCAGCTGTAAGTATTTAAAAACAAGTTGGTACATTTTAATTGGATCTTGGCTAACATTCAATATTACTTAAAATTTAAATCAACAGGAAAGTGAGAACCTTGCTGATGCTGAGGAAAGGTGTGAGGGGCTCATCAAGAGCAAGATCCAGCTGGAAGCCAAACTCAAGGAGACAACCGAGAGACTGGAAGATGAGGAAGAAATAAATGCTGAGCTGACTGCCAAAAAGAGGAAACTGGAGGATGAGTGCTCTGAGCTGAAAAAGGACATTGATGATCTGGAGCTCACCTTGGCTAAAGTGGAGAAGGAAAAACATGCAACTGAGAATAAGGTTAAGATTCCTATTACAAATTTCTGAACTTTGGATTCATATATTAATCTAAACAGGTCTAAGTTGTAAACATGCATACCGATCTAAACTGTAAACATAAGTTCAAAATATTCTTTGAATTTAGGTTAAAAATCTCACTGAGGAGATGGCTTCACAAGATGAGGCTATTGCTAAGTTAACTAAAGAGAAGAAAGCCTTGCAAGAGGCACACCAGCAGACTCTTGATGATCTCCAGGCAGAAGAAGACAAAGTCAATTCTCTCACAAAAGCTAAAACCAAACTGGAACAACAAGTTGATGATGTAAGAACATAAAATCTAAAGTATGGATTTATCAGTCATCTTTTTGTTTTTTTCTGTACCATTAACTGTACTCAAATAAAACTCTTAACAATGATCACCTAAACATTATAGTTAGAAGGTTCCCTGGAACAAGAAAAGAAACTTCGAATGGACCTTGAGAGAGCCAAAAGGAAGCTTGAAGGTGATCTGAAGCTGGCTCAGGAGTCCATAATGGACCTGGAGAATGACAAACAGCAGTCAGAAGAGAAGCTCAAAAAGTAGAGTATTTCTGACATAAAATGATTTGTCTGCTGTTTTCATTACATGAATCTACACAAATTACCTAATATAAACAAATTGTGGTTCATGACATTGCCCCATCCAATATAAATCTTCCTTTCCTTATTCACAGAAAGGACTTTGAGACAAGTCAGCTTCTAAGCAAAATTGAGGATGAACAGTCTTTGGGTGGTCAACTACAAAAGAAGATCAAGGAACTTCAGGTGAGTTATTATATTCATCAAACAGAATCTGTAGAATATTTGCTAAAGATACGGCTTGGAAACAGTAAAAACACTGGAAATCGTTTAGGCACGTATTGAGGAACTGGAGGAAGAAATTGAGGCTGAGCGTGCAGCTCGTGCTAAAGTTGAGAAGCAGAGAGCAGATCTCTCCAGGGAACTTGAAGAGATCAGTGAGAGGCTTGAGGAAGCTGGTGGTGCCACTGCTGCTCAGATTGAGATGAGCAAGAAGCGTGAGGCTGAGTTCCAGAAGCTGAGACGTGATCTGGAAGAGTCCACCCTGCAGCATGAAGCCACGGCTGCTGCACTTCGCAAAAAACAGGCTGACAGTGTTGCTGAGCTTGGAGAGCAAATTGACAACCTTCAACGTGTCAAGCAGAAACTGGAAAAAGAGAAAAGTGAATATAAAATGGAAATTGATGATCTATCCAGCAACATGGAAGCTGTGGCAAAAGCAAAGGCAAGTTCCTTGAAGAAACTCTGAAAAATACTTTGATCACTTAAGGACCAAAGTACATCAAATAAAACAATATGCTTATCTTACAGGCTAATCTTGAGAAGCTGTGTCGTACATTAGAGGACCAAGTGAGTGAGTTAAAAACTAAGAATGAAGAACAAATGCGCCAACTTAATGACTTTAGTGCACAAAAAGCACGGCTTCAGACTGAAAATGGTCAGTATATAATATGCAAAAAAAAACATTCAAATCTAGAAAACACATACAAATTATAAGAAAAATACAATTACAAAATGGGAGTTTTATAAATAAAGACAATCATTTTTGCTGTTTGTTGTTCACTTAACATTCAGTTAAATAAAAATACATTTAAATGTTCTGTGATAAAAGGTGAGCTTGGACGTCAAATAGAAGAGAAAGAGTCACTTGTTTCTCAGCTGACAAGAGGCAAGCAGGCATACACCCAGCAAATTGAGGAACTCAAGAGACATAATGAAGAGGAAATGAAGGTGTGAATCTATCAACCATTAAAATAATGCAATATAATTTGTACAGTGTTGAGAACAGTTAAAAGGTCTCCGCATATTTACTTTAACATTCAATTAATGTATAGGCAAAAAACGCCCTGGCTCATGCTGTTCAATCAGCTCGTCATGACAGTGACTTGCTCCGAGAGCAGTTTGAAGAAGAGCAGGAAGCGAAGGCTGAGCTGCAGCGTGCCATGTCTAAGGCCAACAGTGAGGTGGCTCAGTGGAGGACCAAATATGAGACTGATGCTATTCAACGCACTGAGGAGCTGGAGGAAGCCAAGTAAGCATGTACTATGTATAAACTCAAACAGCTGTTCTTGCAAAACATAATACTTTTTTTGACTAATCACTTTACTCAAGATTTCTTACACAATGCTGTTATTTAAATGATTCCTGACAGAAAAAAGCTTGCCCAGCGCCTACAGGAAGCTGAAGAAACCATTGAAGCTGTGAACTCTAAGTGTGCTTCTCTAGAGAAGACCAAGCAGAGACTACAAGGTGAAGTGGAGGACCTTATGATTGATGTAGAGAGAGCCAATACACTAGCTGCCAACCTTGACAAGAAACAAAGGAACTTTGACAAGGTAAAGATTTAACTTTAAAAAAAAAAAAAAAAAGCATTTGTACTGTCATTACAAAAAAGTACAAGAAGTGTCATTTTACATTCTGTGACATTAAGGTCTTAGCAGAATGGAAACAGAAATATGACGAAAGTCAGGCTGAACTTGAGGGAGCTCAGAAAGAGGCTCGTTCTCTCAGCACTGAACTTTTTAAGATGAAGAACTCCTATGAAGAAGCCCTTGACCACCTGGAAACCCTGAAGAGAGAGAACAAGAATTTGCAGCGTATGTGTTATGAAAATTTCCTACTGACTCAATACCATATGCATACTAAATAAATATTTAAACTAATACTCAAGATCAAATGAGATAAGTATAAAGATAAGTATAGATATAAGCATTACTCAAAAACATTCTTTCAAATTCCACAGAGGAGATCTCTGATTTAAGCGAACAAATTGGTGAAACTGGAAAGACCATTCATGAGCTGGAAAAGGCAAAGAAGGCAGTGGAGACAGAAAAATCTGAGATCCAGACTGCACTTGAAGAAGCTGAGGTATGGAAATACAGTATACTGCTCTCTAAACAAAAGTTCACCTCTATCTCATACAACAGCATAGACACAATAGAAAAACTGTAAATTATCTTCATGGTCCTTCAGGGAACACTGGAACATGAAGAATCCAAAATTCTTCGTATTCAACTGGAACTCAACCAAGTGAAAAGTGAAGTAGACCGGAAGCTTGCTGAGAAGGATGAGGAGATCGAGCAGATCAAGAGAAACAGTCAGAGGGTCATTGACTCTATGCAAAGCACTCTTGATTCTGAAGTTAGAAGCAGGAATGATGCACTTAGAGTTAAAAAGAAAATGGAGGGAGACCTCAATGAGATGGAGATTCAACTCAGCCATGCGAACCGACAGGCTGCTGAGGCACAGAAGCAGCTCAGAAATATCCAAGGACAGCTAAAGGTATTATTATGGATTTTATAAATTAGAAATGTAAATATTTTTTTATTTTTTTACACTTACCTTTTACTCATACTTGCTGGTATGAAAACTGTTAAAAAAAAAAAAAAAAAAAAAAAAAAAAAAAAAAAAAAAAAAGTACAATTTAAAGGTAACTTACTGCATTACATTTCTTTTTATTCAACTTGATACAACTTTGAGGTTCATCCAACTCAAAAAATCTTAGTTTATTCAAAAGTTCTGCCAAATCTTGTTTTTTAAAATATACATTATAGTTTGGCACTGGTAAATGTTATAATAATATATTTAATATAAGCTATGCTGCTATCTTTGACTCTTTCTTTCACATAACACACTAGACACACTAGATTTCACCACTTACACATAATGTTGATTTTTTTGGGGTTTGGGGTGTTCAGTAGCCTATGAGTGGCACAGTGGTCTGTGCATTCACTCTGTGCTTGAAAAACTGTGAGTTTAAACCCCATAACTCTGAGAAGAACAGGAAAATGATGTCATTGTGTGAGGAAAACTGGGGGGGGTATTAGCATAATTAAGTGAGTTAGGAGAACTTTTGACTAAGAAGTTTGAGTTGGGTGAACCTCAACTTTATAAATTCAAAAAGTTTATAAACTCAAGAATGCAGTAAGTTCTTACAGTGAAATAAATTAAAGTCCTTTAACTTTTCACAGGATGCCCAACTGCACCTTGATGATGCCATCAGAGGACAAGATGACATGAAAGAACAGGTTGCCATGGTGGAGCGCAGGAACATCCTGATGTTGGCAGAGATTGAGGAACTGAGAGCTGCACTAGAGCAAACAGAGAGGGGCCGTAAAGTGGCTGAACAAGAGCTGGTGGATACCAGTGAGCGTGTGGCACTACTGCACTCTCAAGTATGAATAATGCATGAAGGTATGAACTGATAATGCAAACAATGTTTTCCAAATATAGTAATAAAACACCTTTCCTCCAGAACACTAGCCTTATCAACACCAAGAAGAAACTTGAGGCTGACTTTGTTCAAATCCAAAGTGAGGTGGATGACACACTCCAGGAAGCTCGGAATGCAGAAGAAAAGGCAAAGAAGGCCATCACAGATGTGAGTATATTATGCCCAGTAACACATTACTGCCTAAAAACATTCTAAAAGGTCATCCTTTAAATCCATATTGCCCTTACATTTCAGGCTGCCATGATGGCAGAAGAGCTGAAGAAGGAGCAGGACACCAGTGCCCATCTGGAAAGGATGAAGAAGAACCTTGAGGTTACAGTTAAAGACCTGCAGCATCGTCTGGATGAGGCTGAGAACCTTGCTATGAAGGGTGGAAAGAAGCAACTGCAAAAACTGGAGTCTAGGGTATGCTACATTCTTCATACATTAATTTTTTTGTAGAAATGAATTTTGGTATTCTGGAATGTTGCATTCCAGAAATCAAACCACTTTTGCAGGTGCGAGAGCTAGAGGCTGAAGTTGAAGCTGAGCAGAGACGCAGTACTGATTCTGTTAAAGGAATCCGCAAATATGAAAGAAGAGTGAAAGAACTCACCTACCAGGTAGCAAATATGTACTGCATGTTACATTCTATATGAAATACTCAAGACCACCCTACCAAATAAAAAGCACAGATGACTAACTATTTATATTTAAACACACAGACAGAGGAGGACAAGAAGAATGTGACTAGGCTGCAAGACCTTGTAGACAAACTGCAACTGAAAGTGAAGGCCTACAAGAGACAGGCTGAGGAAGCTGTAAGTATATTTCATGCTTATAACCCAATATACTTTGCAAATATTTTAAAAATATGTAAAAAATAAAAAAAATAAAAAAAATCAAACAATTTTCAATCCCCTACAATTACAAGCTATTTTCTGAAAGGTTACTTTATGAACTGCAATATTGGGAGTAGAAAATGTAATCCTAAACTGCCTGCTCATTTAAACAGCAGTGGAAATATAGCAATGTATCAAGTAAGTGTCCCGTGTCTCTTATGATCTTTCAGCAAGACACATTTTATAGAGGCTTAACATTAAAAATCACTCTTTTATAGGAGGAGCAAGCAAATACCCATTTGTCCAGGTTCCGGAAGGTTCAGCATGAGTTGGAGGAAGCTCAGGAGCGTGCTGACATTGCTGAATCCCAGGTTAATAAGCTGCGCGCCAAGAGCAGAGACACAGGAAAGGTAAGCTTATGTTTATCAAATTTAAATAACTGATCACTCATTTTAATATAATACACCTAAATTTTATAATCAGGGCTGACCAGGCCTGGTCTGTGCGATTTACCTTTCTAGACTATTTGGCTCCAACACACATTACTGTTCAGGTGCTCTTACAGTCCTTGAATAATTGGATGGGACGTGTTAAACTAGAAATTGGGAAAAGTCCCAAGGCAGTAGACCAGGTTTGGTTGAGTTACTGAAAAACAGAGACACTATGATTGTTTTTGTCCTCTGGCGCAATATAGAATAGTGCACATTATTGATATGTTCTGTGCTACAATTTAATTTGATCTTTTGTACTGTTTTTTCAAAGGGCAAGGATGCAGAATGATGGAAATCCAGCTTTGATGTGTAACAAGTAGTCATACAATATGAATTACTTGTGAAATTTCCTAATGATCCAGTAAGAATAAACATAGTCTGCAAATTCTTTTGTCATTTTACTGAGTTACAATTTCTATTTTCTATTCATGCTTACACAAAAAATTATATATATATATATATATATATATGTATATATATATATATATATATATATAAAATTGGTATAATTGATATAATATCTCTTGAGGAAGTCATGACATCCTACTTCACAGGTTCCATCTTCACCATAAAACCACAATATACAAATAGTGTGGACTTAAAGTATACTCCATAGCTCCATACCGGGGCTACCACTCAAATATTATTATATTAATAAATATATAAAACTAATATTCAGACTACCACTCAAAATTACAAATATTTATAAAGCATGCAAGAAGAAAGCCTTTTTTCATTTTTTTTCCCAATACAGTAGCCAATCCACCCACCCCTTCATTAGAATTCTCCAAATCACTTGTAATGTCCCTGACTATAGGAAGGTGAAGACTAACACATGCTTCCTCTTATGCATGTAAAGTAAGCCACCACTTCTTTTCCAACTGCTGCCGATACACTGTTGTTGGGCAGTCAACATGCTCAGAGGAAATCGCAGGTGCCCCAGCGAATATTACTTAGTAGAAATGGAGAGAGAGCGCCCATCTATTCAATTTAGTACATTGAGCCCAGAAGAATGCATCCACTATTGTGAAAGCACAAATGTAATCATGAGGAATTTGGGCATTACTAGAACTTTTATTGTAGCCTAGTGCATAAGTGTCCCAAATACTGTAATGAAATCTGTATAAAAGGATTATTTTCTTTGGATACTTTAACCTCACAGAAGTGTTACCTTATCAAGTTTCAATTTAAACGGATGCAGTAGAGTTAGGGAAAAGACTTTAATGAAATAGTTTTAATCACTATATTAATTAAATTAATTCATTAAACTGCAACAACACAAATGTGTACCTAAAATATTTAACCTATTTGAAGCAACAGCCTAGCCACGTGTCATGTTCAATTTGCTGAAAATATTACATTTCAATTGTCAGAAATACAAACATACCAAAAAAATTTATGGTTTGTTTACATGTCAATTTAAAAAGAGACAAATTATCTTTTCAATCAACTGGAAATTGTTAAATGTCATGCAAATAAATTTTCTTATGGTATTGCAGTGGTTTGCTAAAAATGTTTTACACTTAACCACTTAAAGAACCACTTTACACAGTGGTTCTTTAGACCACTGACAATCAAAATTCAGTATGTGTGGCTAAAACAGTTAATACTTATATATGTATAATTTAGCCTATGGTACTGTAATTATCAAGAAAGGTGTAGATCTAAAAATAGACAATTACTGAGGAAATAAACATATTTTATGTCCTGTGTACCAAATACCTGTCTAGGAGAGGAACTATAATGTCAAACAAATTTGTAAAAAATGACTTTGCCAATAAAAAAATGCTTTAAAAAGTCATAGACATAACATTGTTGTGAATATAAGACGTATTTCCGGTGGAAAAAATAAAGTACTTACTTTTGTCTCTGACATGCATAGAGTTGCTTCAATAGGGTGCAACCATTATGGTCTATTTGGTTATGAGAGCTACAGATTCTATGGTTGTTCAGTAACCAAGTCACAATGAGGCTCAAACACTAGTGCCAAACAGTGATGCAATGAGATCATACCTATAAACAAGAAGTTATGGGTATTCATCCCCTCATAATAGTGCCACAGATGGCTATTGAGTATCAAGCCTTAATTGAGATCATGGAACCATTTTTGATTGTGTTTGTTAATTTAAAATATTCTGACCTTGGTGTCAATGAGATAGTTCTGTCATTCACAAAAAAAATTTTTGTACTAAGATTTGCCTAGGTTTTTTTATTAATTACCCTTGATTTATCATGTTAATTGTGTGAAAAATGTAAACTGAACGATTTGTACAAAATTACCTATAGCCATCATATACAGAATGCAGTTCTGTTTCTGTTCAATATGCATTATCCATCTTTAACCTTAAATCAAGGTTTCTATTCTCTATTCTTGCAGCAGATAGTTGAAAAAATAAAATGAAATGCAGCAGAAGAATCTAGGACTGTCAGTGAACCAGTTTGCAAAGTACAAAAGACTGAACACAAAAAGCACAAAAAGAATCAAATGCATTTTTATGAGTATATAAAGAATTGTTTTTCAATAGCACTAAACAGATAGCACTAAAATTGCCCATTCGTAGTATTCAATTATATCATAAAAATTCCCCATTGCCATTTTGTTAGGCAAGCTACAACTCTGATATTGGTAGCTTGATGTGCTGAGAGTCAGTCTGTGATCACATACTGCTAGCACTGTGTGTTTAACATACTAGTTCATCTCAAATATGATAGATAGAATATGATGAAAAATGTAATTGTTGTTAATAATGTATTGAAAAAGGTTAATTTTATATTATATGTAAAGTGACATATTTCAACCACTTTTTATGTTGTTAAAAATGTCTTATTTTTGAGATACACTAGAACTTACAGTGAGTCTTTAAACAGAAGCTGCTACTGAAACACAATAACCACTAGATTGCCTTTCTTACATAAAGCAGTTATTTTGGTCATAACACTCAGTGCGAAGAGAAAGTGTTTTTTCATTTACCTTCAGAGGTGGGCAGAGTAGCCAAAAACTGATCTCAAGTAACAAGCAAATTAGTAGCTAAGTAATTTTATTATTATTATTTGGGATTATAAGCCCCCTCGTCTGCTCTCCCTCATTTTTCCTTAGTACTGGCATTCTTGAGAAAAAAATGACTTCCTTTGCTGGATCTGTTATGGCAACCACATATAACATTTGCAAATGTGTTGACCATTAGCAAAAAATATAGAAATAAATATACTTAGGGTGTTTTCACACCTACATTGTTTGATCCGGACTTTCTGACTTTTCACTTTGGTCTGAACCAAAATAGCAAATGTGAAAGAGGCCGTGAACCATAGTCCGGAACAATGGAGCAAAATTTGGTCAGACCAAAAGAAGTGGTTTCAGTCTGAATCTACTGAACCATAGTCCGTTTCGCATGCAGTGTGAAAACACTTTTCTAGAAGGTTCGGACTTTCGGACCAAATACAGGAAGTTCACGCAAAAGTTAACAACATTCAGCAACTATAACAGAATTAAAATAACCAGAACAGCAGCAAAAATGAGCTGTGGTAGCACATGGAGCGAGGAGGAGACGACATGTTTAATATAATTTTGGTCAGATAAACATGTGAAAAGTCAGTTTGAAAAACGCGAAAAATGCTGAAACATGCAGCTTATTTTCTGAGAGGATGAGAGAGAAAAGAGATGACAGGATGACACGGTAAACTAAACTAACAAAACTGCAGCAGCGGTATATAACAGAAGTTTATTAAGCATCAGACGCACGTCCTCCTACAAACCAGTGTCGAGTCGAGTGTAAGAAGATGCACACCATGTAAGTGATGAGGACAGCAAGTGGGCGTGTCATAATAAAAGTCTTTGGCGCGCTTGTAAAAATGCAGTGTGAAAACAAACCTAACTGAACCAAATACATAAAGTAACAAACACAAAAAACTATTGGAAACTACGGCAATCCCTTGCTACCCTTGCTGTCTGAAGTAAGTGATGATGGTATCAGCAACTGTATCTTGCTTGAGGAACACTTTGAAGGCAGCAGTATGTCACATTAACTGACAAAACGTTAAATGATAACATACTAACATGACAGAAAGGTGTGAGTAAATAATCCTTACCACTGGGATGCTTGAGTGCTGATGTTTCTAATTGACATGTCAACTGAGAAACATGAGCCTTTGTGAGAGAACTCTAAGTCAAAAGATTCTATTTAAAGCCTACACAAATGACTTATATTACAAACTTACATTTCTTGAAATTTTAATTTACCCTGATATGCAAAATCTACAAATTTATTCATTTGTATAGTTCTGTAAGTGTTATTATAACTCTTTTATAAACACTTCTATAAACTTTTGCTAAAATGTAATAGCTCAAGCTTTCATAAAAGTGGGTCATGTGAGGGGACTATTATTTATGTTCATATGTTTACAAACGGAGCGTATAAAATGGCTGAAAATAATCGGAATATTATTTTAAACATCTACTGCCTCCTAAATGCCGCCTTTCACACCCTCATACCACATTTGTCATATGAGCTGCCAGTTGCTGGCCCGGGGCACAGGCCAAGCTAAACAGCTGAAACTAACACCAAAAGGCTAGGGCAGTTAATCCTCGTAACGACCGCTGACATATGCCACCTGTCTCACCACCCAGCCTTCATTCCTGGAGAGCACACACATTCACCACTACACTCATTCACATACAGCAAGCCAAGTCTTTATAGCCAGCAGAAGTTGGAAAATCTGACAATATAATAATGTAGCAGGGTGGATAAGCATCCACTAATGGCAAGTACAAGGAAAGAAATCAAGAGACAAAAACTACAAAAAATGGAGGACATGGTCTCTGCTGATTGAACAGAAGTATTCCTGAATCCATTGCACCAAGTTTACAATTTGTAATTCTCATGTGACTTAAAACTACTTAAATGTGAAGGAAAACACATCCAAAGTATTATCCAAGTAATTATGGGAGACACACCCAGAAGACAGAAAAGGAGAGAATCGATGTTTAGAATGCACCACTGGAGCCAGAAAAGCATACTTTGTGTCTGAGCCCAGACACAATGAGATGAGATGTACCTGAAAGGAACACTAAAAATAGTTGGCAAAGCCACTGCTGAAACTGAGTGGCAAAGTAAGTAGGTTTTTTATATGTGAAAATTGTCTTTTACATACTTAAAGGTGAATCCACCCATGGCCAATATTAGATTCTATCATTATCACTGCACTAGATAATTTTACAAAATGGACATTGCTCTCTCTAATTAACAGACCATCATATAGTGAAGGAGGGTTACATTTTTCTTATGTATCCCCCTCAAGATGATCACACACGTGACTCCCAGCCCAGTTGCCCTTTGTTGGACCGTAATTAACGTGGATATATAAACCCAAGCATGGACTTATGATACTGCATGATACTGACGTTCTTTTCTGCCTCCAACTATTCTATACAGCCTGAGCTTTCCTTGCCTGCAGGGTTTTGTCCTGCCCATTCTGGGTTCTGTTCTGTTAGTCTGAGGTCAGGTTGGGCCTCTGTTTAGTCTGTAATCTGAGGCCTAATCGGCCAAATGAACCTAAGACTCAGTGTGAAAAGAAAATTAAACACACGGTAAACATATTTACTACAGAACGTGATTGTGCAAGATGTTTCAATCAAAAACATGCCAACTGCAACACCTTGCCTTGCTTGTTGAGGTCCAATGGAGAACTCACTCACTATCCACTAGGTGAAGTGAATATGTGGTTGAGAATAATAGAATTTGAAGAAAGGGATTCCCCAACAGAATCTACTATGGTGATTTCAAGCAGAGCTAGACTCAAATATCTCATACAGTCAGCCTATGGCTGGAGCATTTCATCCCAGCATGAGATTTGTGCTGTGGCTTCCTCATGAGAAGGGAGTGTGTCAAGATGGTGGAGAGAATGTATAGATTAAATGTATAGATAACTAGAAAGTAATACATTAATTCATTGTCCATAAAACATAAATTATAAAAATATTACAAATTGTAATATTATATTATTAACATATCGATAATGTAACCATACTAGTAACACTACTGTAAACACAATGCTCTACAAAAAGTAGATTTTTAGATTTAAACTTTTTGCCAATGTGATATGCACACACACACTGGTTTTGTGAACGGAAGGACACCGGTTTGATCCCTGGGAAGGTCATGACTGAAGTGCCCTTGAACAAGGCATCTAACCCCCAACTGTAAGTCGCTCTGGATAAGAGGGTCTGCTAAATGCCTCAAATGTAATATAAAATTGGTACACCGCCATCTAGTGCATCTAAAATAAAGTACAATATAAATTTCATTTTTCATAACTTAATTCAAAAATGTAAAATGTCATATTTTATATTCATTACACGTAAAATGACATATTTCAAGCATTTTTTCTTTTAATACTGATACTGGTTGAATAGTAGCTTCCTCAAACTAAAAAAAGATAATAATTTGAGATACTGAATTTCATGAGCTATAAGCCAAACTCTTCAACATTAAAACAAAAAGGCTTGAAATATGTCCCTTCATGTGTAATGAATATAAAATATGTGACAGTTTAAATTTTTTAATTAAATTGTGAATTCTTTTAACCATATTCTATTTTCTGGAGAAGCACTAGTGTAATGAATTTTTAAACTTCTGTTACACTTTAGATTTTTGTGATATTTTCAGCTTTTGAAATACGTTTTAGTCAGACTTTGGGCTTTATGTGTTTTATGGGCCTGGCAACCCTGCGGCTCGCGCTGTGTGAGGCGCAACGGTTTTAACCGACATTCCAAGAAGAAATGACAAATGTACTAAAATAATCACGACTTTACAAGGATATTTGAGTAGACTCTTCATATGTTTGGTCATAAATTGTATTTAGGACACTCAAAAAACTGTTCTGGGGAAATAAATTAATAAATAAATAAAATAGGCTACATTTGAATATCACTGGCTAGCGTAGGTTAACTAAGCTATTGGCTAATACTTACACAAAGCTGAAGGCTTTTTTCTCATGTCAGCTCAACAGGACTTCTCTTCGTCTTCGTTTCCTGAAAAACATAAAAATGTATTTTCTTCACACTACGTAATCATATTTTCGTTTTGTTTTGTTTTTTTTAAACACATTTTTAACCTTTCTGTCTTCAGCTTACAACCCCTCTGTGTACAACAGGCGTAATGGCGAAGTTCCTTTATATGAGTGACATAGGGCATTTAGGCCACGCCCACAAACAACTGGGCACGTTCCATTGGTGATGCATAATTTAATTTGGACCGCCTTTCAGGAGGCAAATGTTCAACTAGTAAATAAATAAATATTTTTGTGGTCGAAAAAGAAACAAAAATCCACACTAAATGTATGATACTGTCCACTCCCTGTTTAACACATTAATTAAAAAAAAAGTAAGCTAAACATTAGGGTGTGCCCACGATGAAGTCCTCCATGAATGGAGCTAAACAAGTGGATGAACGGAGCTTTTCTAGGTTTTTAAAGTGTAACATTTTATACATTTTAGAAAGTTTAAGTTTAGATTTTAGAACTCCCCAACTAATGTAGCAGGTAGACAAGATCCAACATTCACCGTTCTTACAATAATAAAGCAACGTTAGCTGGCTGCTAGCTAAACCCTGAACAATGTTAGCTACCATTAGGGTTGCCACCCGTCCCGTAAAATACGGAATCGTTCAGTATTTGTAGATTAAAAGTCACGTTCCGTATTGAACCGATACGGGACGCGCTTTGTTCCGTATTTTTATCAAAGGGGTGAGATAAGGTTGAACTGAGACAAAACGATGTGTGTGAATCTGCTGAAACACGACAGACAGGCTGAGAGAGACAGCAGCAGAGTGTGTGAGTGAATGACGTGTGTGAGTGATGGGTCGTTGGCAAACGAAACAGCTCTTAGAGTCGACTCTTTAAAGTGAGCGATCAGAGCCGACTCGTGTCTGGGAATCACATTCGTTTCCTCCCTGTTGAAGTCGCACGGGATTGGTCAGTTACACAATGTAAGGCTAGTATTAACTATAATTGTTGCACGCGCACACACAGAGAGAGAAGCTACAAAAAGACTCTCTCTGAAGAAAACTCTCTGCATATGACAAAAAATTACATAAGTTAAGTTTAAATAAATAAAAAGACTAAATAAATAATTACACACAAGTAATTGTACAGACAAAATAAAAATAAATTAATTAATAAATACATTTTGTCATGAAAAAGGATATACTGTATGTAAATTTATATGAGGAATCTATTTCTACACTTCCAAGCATAAACATTATTTGGCTCACTTTTGAAATCCAAAACAGACAACAAAAATTCACTGAAACATGGTCATCAGTATGGAAAGTGTTGGAGGATATGTGATTTTTATTTTTACATGATACATGTACTACTGCCTGTATTATAACCATAACTGACTTATTTTACTTTATTATGCCCTTTTCCTTTATTAACTAATTATCATTTTGTGATATTGTGAAATATGTGACCATGTTTCTGCAAGATACACACACACACACACACACACACACACATATATATCAGAGGCGATTGCTCTAAGACTGCAAGGGAAGCTCAGCTTCCCCTAAAATGTCAAAAAATAAGTGATCAATAATATACTGTTGTG
>BRDA01009439.1:4602-17386 GCA_036984385.1 Crenuchus spilurus | reverse complement strand
ATTAGACTATAATGATATGTTTGGCCTAAGGTTTTTTCAACCCTGTGATTTGTTTAACACTTATTTTTGATTGACATTTGCCATCTCCACATCATTGCATTCAGTTTTTATTCACAATTTGTTTAGTGTCCCAACTTTTTTGGAATCCGGTTTGTATAGTAATATCAGATTACATGAATGTATAATAATATCAGATTATATAAATGTAATCTGGTATTATTTCTCACTCATAGCTCACTGAACCAAGCTGAAATGTTCTTATTTCTAAATAAAATGCTGTGTGGATTCTAAACTTAGCTCACTTGTTTGTTTATTGCTTGTATAAGGTCTTGTTTTGTAGAAAAAAAAATTACTGACATTTCTTGGCATCAAAATATACTGAACAAAAATGTAAATTAAATTCACTAAACAAATGACAAATTATACAACATATAATATTCAGCATACTGTGTGTATATTAAAAAAAATATGAACAAATGAAAGTGATTTTTGGAGCATAATTACATAACAATAGCTGCAGTTTCAGGGGTAAAAATATAAATAAATCTGGAGAATTTATCTGATATTTTAATGTGAATGATCTATAGCCAGGTTCTCAAGAAAGCTTAAAAAGTGATTCAACACGGTTAAGTCTAAGCTTTAGCTTTACAACCTCTGTGTGGTTGCTGAGTGTGGATTCAGTGAACTGTAAACTTCAAGGACCATTTCATCACAGTAAATAAGGGTACTTAGTCAATGGAAATATGCTAGAAGAAAGATCAGACCATTATAACCACCTCTTTGTTAACACTTTATATATTGGTGTATCCAGACAAAGCTGTTTTGCCAAGGTGGAAATCACATGGATTTGATAATTGCCCACTGAATACGCTTGAGTCACATGAGTGTGACAAGGCAGTACACACTGAGACAAAAGACACGTATCCCAGGGACATATGTGGTGTTTAATCAAGAGACTTCCTTGCTGGTCACAGAAACTGGTTGTACTTGTTATTTGTCACTATGATGCATTGCTGGATTAACTGCCCGCCAGCCCTCATTACGCAATGGAAGGCACACCCAACAGTCCCAAGATGGAATGCTGTTGATTTTTCATGGCTAATGAAAATAAAAGACAAATAAGAGTGCTGAGTCAGTTTCCTCAAGTAAAACAACTCTCTGTGGGCTTTCTCTGGTAAAATTAAAAGTCCAGATGAAATCTTTTAATTGTGGTATAAAACTAATGAATGAATCACAAAGCTCACAAACCAAAACAAACCCCTTAATGTCTGTGTAGTTATGGGACATGGCTAAGACATTAGCTTTGTTTCACATTAAACCTTTTGCATTGCTTCTATTTTTAAGTCAACAAATGAATCCCGGAAGAAAAAAAGAACCATACTGACAGAATTGGGGGCAGCCATGGTTTGACGGTTAGGGGATCAGGTTTTGTGACCAGAATATTGCCAGTTCGATCCCTGTGCAGGTCATTACTGAAATGCCTTTGAGCAAGGCACCCAGCCCCCAACTGCTCAAATAAAAATATTGAATGACAAGGTGTGTCCAAACTTTTGACTTGTACTGTATATTAATATACTCTTAGTTTGTAATTTCAGACAACATTTTGAAATCCAAATATATCTTGACCAATGATCCTCATTTGGGATAAGTGGAAAAACTACACATTTTATTTAAAATACATACTGTAGCTTTGAAATATGACAAAATAAGTGGATTATTACCTTATACTATACCAAATGCAACATGAAGCAATTAGCAGTAATGATTATATCAGAAAAGGCAAACGTCTAGAGATGTGCTTAGTCAGCTTAGTCAGTCAAATTTGAGGTACATCATTTGCATTTGGCTGGCCAGTTAAAAATGAATTGGCTTGTATTTGAATCAGAATCATGTTCCAGATGGGCAAGGATACCAACTGGCACAGTAGATTTAAACTGAAGCCAAGCATATTGAAGTTTCATTGTATTCAAATGCCCTCACGCCAAGTACAAGGTACAGCTACTGCATGTAGTGTTACAGGCATTGACAGCTATGGCCAGAATAAAAATGGCCACACAGGTCCTTTACAGTCAATCGCAAAAAATGATTGTAGAAAATTGTCTAATTAGATCATAAATTCATACATGAATGTTTCTACACTGTAAGTTTTAGAAATCTCACAAGTGGGAGATCTACTGAGCTCTGTAATCAAAGACACAGTACAGGATTACAATGTTTTCCTCCATGTTGTGATTCTTTTGGATGTCAGTATAGATATGATCGTCATTCATTGAGTAACACATGCTTTGCTTCACAGACTTGTAACACAGTATGTCTCTTGTAGGATAAGTTTACCATACATTCATATTCAACTCCATGCCAACTGATCATATTTCTTATCCAGTTTTTCTCCCAACACTCAAAAGTGCTGATTAGTCCACCAGTCTTCTGTTTTTGTCTTTTCTTCTGTTATCTCACAGATCGTTTATATCTTAAACATCTTCTTTGTAAATGTGTACTATTATCTTTATTCCACTTTCCACTATCTGGTAACCAGATGACATTTTGAGTCATACTTCCGCTCAGTCTTCCTTCCTTGTGCTCTTAGGGAGTATTTCCTGCCATTGTCACATCAACTTGCTCATTACACATTTTCCTGTATTTCTGTAAAGCAGTTTGGTGACAGGCTTTATTAAGTAAAACATTGCACAATTAAACTTTACTGAAGTGCACTGAATTGAAAAGGGCAGCCAGGGAGTCAATGACTGACAGGAAAACTATTTTGTGTAAATATGATCATTGAATCTTCAAACAAGCCCTAAATAGCAGCCATGAGTACACCAATAGTGTATTTACTGTCAGTCTTCCTTTGAGCATGGCATTAAAAGGTGGGCTGGAGCCCTGCTTTCACCAAGATTTCTGTTCTTTATTAGATCAATTGGATCAAGCTGACACAAAGTAGATGTGTATCTTTTTGTATTAATAACAATAATAATTCATTTTATTTCAAGGCGCCTTTCTGGACACTCAAGGACACCGTACAAACAATAAAAATACAAATAAGATATATAGCATGGACAAAGAGGAAAACAATACAATAACACTGAGATAAAATAAAATAATAAATCAGTAAATAAAATAAAACTTTTAGCTTACAAAAACTCACAAAGGTAAAAAAGTTTTAAAATGTTGGTGGGCAGCGGCGACAGGACGCGTCATCGTTCACCCAACCGGAAGCCCTTCGATCTGTATTATGAATGGATTTGTATGACTTATACACAGTTATATCAGAATAAATATGACCATTTCTCATCTAGAATGAACTCATGATCTGTGAACTTTTGTCACATACAAGTGCTTCATGAATAAGCATGACTACATAGGCTCTACTAGTGCATTTCCAGAAAATGAACATAATGAAAGACGTCATTTATCCTCATAACGTAATAAAAAATAGTGTTATATATGTTACATTCAAAAAGTGACATATTTCAAGCCTTTTTGTTTTAATCTTGATACTGTTTGAATGCCAATTTACTTTCAAATGAAATATTTGAGTCATTTGAGATTCTAGATTTCAGATTTTTTTAACTACAAGCCATAAGCTATAAGGCTTGAAATGTCACTTTATGATGTAAGAGATCACAGTTCACCTTTTTAAATTCAATTATGCACCATGAACTAGTTCATGATGCTCTATTCTGATGTGACATTTTATTTATGTGATTGATATTTGTGGTATTTTGTTGTATGTCGGTAACTTTCCACAACGCAGTGAGTGCTGAATAAACTTCATTGTAAACTGTTACTAAAATAATGAAAAATTGCACCATTAATGTGACCCTTCATCCAAACAAAGTCAACAGAGATTACCATCTGTCTACCGTGGCCTAGTCTAAACTGTGCAAAGACAGAAAAAGAGAGAAAGTTTTAAAAAGGCAGTTCTCACATTTCTTGGAACAGATGTGTGTCTACAAAGTGTGCTGTGCACTATTTTTGTAGACAATGACACGTGTGCAAAACCTCAAACCTGAAATCTAAAACACATTAGCCAGGTGGAGTTGATTAAACACATATTTAACCAGTAGTGGGCTGACAGGCCCTGACAGGCCAGGCACGAAGAAAATTCTGACAGATCTGCTGACCTAAGGGCTTTTGCTCGCACGAAACTCTGTCACTGAGATGGGCAGTAATATCAACGGCTCTACGAGCACACACACATGAAGGGGAGGGAGGTCGGGCAGGATTTCCTCAGGAATAAACCCAAGGTCCCCACACCATTTGAATGTGGAAGACATAATTCAGGGTTGCTGGGAATGCAAGTGCTTGACTGATTAACCATTTAAATGCTGTACTTCAGTTCCACACTTTCAGAACTACAAAATGCTTCTGCAGTTACACAATAAAGTATTTAGTTACTCAATCATTTGTACCAGTTAGCCAACAAGCAATACCAGTTAATAAATAATTTAGAATGGGTAATGAATGAGTCAAATACACAGTTGCATCAAAATACTATGACCAATATTATGGCTGTGGTCTGGAATGACCTCAGCCCAGGATGTCACAGATACAACATAAAAGCTGCATGTGTAAATAAGAGAGCACACCAATCAGCTGTTGCAGAGTGCAAAACAATCATCATGAACAAAGGATGTGATCTAATGTCCAAAAGGCCATGATAATAGTGTACCAGGTGAAGGCTGGTAGAATCTTGGAAACCATTCATTGGGTGTTCTGGTGCTGCTGTAGTGAAGCTCTACTGATAGTGGACTTCTCATATATTGAGTGCCTTCCAACAGCATAACAGTGATGCCCCATGAGTCATTAATGACAGAGCACAATGATGACTCTGGCAAGTGGTTTAGTGCATTAGTGCCCCACAATGGGCCAGTTAACCTCAATAGTTAACAAACAAGCAAAGAGGAAAGTGGCAGGGATCACCATTGTGTGAACAGTCCAATCCAAGGGCAGTTATTCCCACTATTAGGTAGGTGGTCATGATATTCTGTTTTGACTGTGTACTTCATAGCAGTTCCTGAATTAGTTATCAAAGTTACCAAATAATTAGGGCTCTATTTAAATTCACTGGCCAATTGACTTAATTTCACAGATATAGTCTCTCAAATATCACCATCGATCTTCCAAGAAAGGTGCTAGATAGCAGTCATTAAATAAAACGTTAAACTGAATAGAATATTAGTGTGTATCTTTTATGGTCACTGGGTGGCTTGAGGAGCAAAGTCTTCAACAGTGTTTTTACTACTTTATATCAGTCATCAAAGTTCAATAAAAAAACAGCATACACAGCTTCCCAGTCAATGGTTTAGTCCACTTGATTTGCCAGGAAACAATCAATAGATATGGGAAAGATCCCTCTCAAAAAGTGGTTACAATGTAGCATGACAATTTTAGTCCTGTCCATAAGCAAATCTCTGTAGTTTTGGTGTCAGATGGTGAATAAAAAATAATTTTTGCTGCTACTTGTCATATTACGAAGGGACGTGGTGTTTTTTTTTTTTTCAGATTATAGGGATGCTTTTTTTTTTGTTTACTGTCTGGTACTATCAGTTGAGCACCCAATACTATCAGGTGAGCACCAGATAGTATCAGGTGAGCACCAGACAGTATCTAGTGCTCACCTGGTAGTATCTGGTGCTCACCTGATTGTACAAGACAGTAAACAAATAAATAAATAAAGGATCCATATAACCTAAAAAAAACCCACCATGTCCCTTTAGAGGCTCCATATCATATTTAGTCTTTTAACATGCAGGACCACCAAAGGCCTTCAGAAATCACAAACCAACAAATAGTAAAGCTTTTGAAGAGCCATTTAATAATCTACTTGGTCTGAATAGAAGATATTCCACTCAATACTTTACCTGTAAGAGCATTATGTAGACGTAAAATATACTAAGATCCAGATATGAGGTATCGGCTTATTACACAAGTATAATACAGACTTATTAAAGTACTGATTATAATGACAGCTACAGTTGCAAAAAGACTTTTGTGTCTCTGCATCCTTTTCAGAAACTCACCCATCCTGTAGTAATTTTAATGCTGTATGTATGCAGGAGTTTCAACACTGAAGAAACGTGTAAAATGCTAAAAACAGTCGTCCCCCTGATCAACTAATTCAATGCTAACAGGGCTACTCACAGCCGTGAATTTGTAGTAACTGGATAATCCTCTCTCAAAGAACATGCACACAGCCCTTTGAAGATGGGGCCACTGAACGCTATTGTGCACGGCTCTAAGGGTTAACATAACACATGCATCCACCTCTGAATCCGAGTCATGGTGTTCTAGTCACACCAGTGGAAGCCCATGTGCTCCTCTCATAGCGGCCTATTTGCTCTGCACTGTCACAAGCAAACAGTCACATGTTTGATTGTAGTGCGGCTGCGATAAGCTCTTACGTATGTGCACACAAAGCAAAGTACCGGTAAAAGTCAGAAATGTTTGCTCTTCTCAAACGGGTTTTGGGACATCACCATCTGACCTGGTTCTTGGTAAAGTTACAGTACACATGGTTCTGTGTATGTGCCTGTTGAACAGGAGCTGACATAGACAACAGTAAAGGTGGGTAAGTTGTAATTTTAGTTTCATATTAAAGGTCTTGTTAGCTGTAGTGCTGTCTGTAGTTCAAATACAGCTTGTTTGCTATTTTACAGCCCTATTGTCAGAACTGTGACCTGTGACCGGACTTGAAAACACACCTTATAGACAGCTGAAATGTGGCATTTATGATCACAGATGATTGGTCATGATTCATTTCAGTTTATAATTGAGAACATAATCAGTATATGAGCTTCAGACCAACACTCAGCACTCACAGCTGCCGCCAGTGTTTACTGCCTGTGTTTTCTTGAGCAAAACACTGAACTCTGATATGCTTCAGGGTTGCTGTGGCTGGCATTGTCATTTCAAAGCAAGATAAAATCAACTTCATAAACATGAATTTCTTTGATTATTAGTTTAGCGCCCCCATACTCAAATAGCGGCCTCTGGGCCTTTTTAGGCCCATTGGGCATCTATTTCTGGCCCGCGAGCTGTTTTGAAATTTTTTATTTATTTTTTTTTTTATGATGATTTTTTTTTTCAATTGCGCTGTCCGCTCTTATTTTGAAATCGCGCACCGCGATATCAAGACGAGGCTGGGGATTGCCTCCATGGCAACAATAAACAGATCTCAGAACAGCCCTTGGAAACGAGACAGTCACTCACTCGCTCAGCAGCAGCAACACGTTTACTGCAGACCACTCACAAATGAGCATGTGCATCAGTGTGTCTGCCTGGCCATCACACCATTTCAGCCAAGGTTCCAAACATTGGCCAAAGACACAAGAGGCCATTTCTTGCATTAAGCTGAGAAATGTGAAATAGTTCTTGACACAGCGATGTATAGTTTGTTAAACAAAGCACAAGAAATGGGCTGCCTGAAGGCTATTTGCTTTGGATCTTGAACAGGGTTATGTTTGGTTTTATTTAGTTATTAATTTTAATTTATGCCCAAATGCAAATTATATTTTTATTTTAGGTATTTATTAAAAAAAAATATTTAAAAATATTTTTGTTTTGAATAAAAAGGAAATGTTATAAATGTTATACGTTATATTGTTATGATACGCTATCATACACAGTCCCAATAAATGGCCCCTTGAGTCATTAAAAAAAAATTGTGGCCCCTCATCATTTCTATTTGAGTACCCCTGGTTTAGAGTATATGAGGGTGAGTCAAAAATGATCCACACGTTAATCAGTTTTCAGAAAAGACAAATACATAATATTTTACATAATATCCTGCTTTTCTGTACATTTTGTCCATCTATCAACAATTTTCTATTCCTTCATTAAAATGTTTTCAGCTGAGCTGTGAGCACCACTGCAACTGAATCATTAGACTCTCCATCTTCTTATGTCTTCTTTCAGGGGACCCAGAAAACTGAGCATCAATCTTTCAGCTGATGTTTGACTTTTGAACATTTTTTGGTGGCTGATTGAAGATGTTTCCATTCTGTACTCTTTACTCTCTGTACTTTCATAGTGATGAGTCCCTGTCTGTCACTAGTAATGATTATTTTTAAGAAATTTTCACCTCCCTTAGAGTATCACGGCAGATTTTGTTTGCAGATATCTAAATGCATCTGCAACAGATTATTGCACGCTGCTCTTCTTTTGTGCAAATCATAAGTGGGGCAGCCATTTTTTTCTTGCACTGCAGTCATAAAAGAACTGATGTAACACTTTCAAATCTGCAGGGCAGCTACTATGGAGCTAGTGCAGAAAAGTATTGATAAGACATTGTGGCCAACATTAGTTTTAATAAAACTAAAAGTTATAACTAAAGTAGCGAGTCACCCTCGTATACTACTGCCCAAACTGTGACAACATATAAAACAAAAAATCCACAAATGCTACCACTGTTTACTCTCTGCCAGATGTTTATATTCCTGTGCAAAATACACACTAGAGAATACACTATAAGAGAAGATATTAATCCAAGTTCAAATGTAAAGACAAATGTAAACGTGCTCAGTATATTGTACTGGGTGGTTAACTAGTAGAGAGCAAGATTCCAGACTCTTTCCATCTATATTGTAAATGTTGCAGTGTGCCAATGTGCAAATATTGCAGTGAGTGGAACAGTGTGCAGTGCTGTGCAAATGTGCAGTGATATTTAATCTTTAAAAGTCAGTCTCTGTGTGTTAAGGAGTCTGACAGCCTGAGGGATGACACTGTTGGACAGTCTAACAGTGAGGGGATGAATGCTGTGGTATCTTCTGCCAGAAGGCAGCAGTGTAAAGAGAACATGTGATGGATGTGATGGGTCTCTCATAATGCTGAGAGCTATAAGCAATCTCAATAAACACTATTGACATTGAGATATGTGCAAATATTTTGATAATGAAATGGTCATCGTGTTCAATATTAATGAAATAATGCTAATGCTCAAAAGACATAGCCACCATACGTCTACATCCCATGATGCTTTGCATGACATAAGTGCTAAATTTCTGTCAACAGCTATACTAAAACCAAGAAGTTGACTGTCCACAATATGTACGTGACACCAAAACTAAGCTAAAGAGCAATGACACTGTCATACCTCACCCTCTGAGTATCTGGAGGAGTAGCATTTGTGGATTTTTATTTGTCTTGAAATGGCTAGAATGCTCAATTTATGACATGACCCCAATATTGTAAGTGGTAGTGTATGATGTTAAAATTAGTTTGTTTATAACTCAGTTTAACATATTGATAATAATCTGCTTGATCTAAAGCTGTACTGAGAGGGATAACACTGAACTGGGCAGATTCCCAAAAAGCTTGGTATTAATCAAATCATCTAACCAGCTCGAGAGTGCACTCTACCATACAGCAGTGATCTGTGTGCTGAGATGCTTTTGGAAACCCCAGCCCTGATCAGGGTCTTCACAAATAGTTCAAATGCATTGTATGCTTATAGGTTATACACAGTTTGCTCCTCAGCATGACTTGAGTGGATATTTTGGCCGCAGGGATGCCGGTTTGTTTGTAGAACTCAGTTTTTTCTTAGTATTCCCAGCCCCTTTTCAACGTGTGAGCATGGTGTGTTGTGATGGCTTTATGCTTTTGCAGCTTTCATTTAGTGTGCCGCTTCATTCTGCTACAAGTGTCAACAGAGAGCCGGTGCCAAATACAGAGAGTATGTGCGAGTGGCAGGCATCAGCAGCTTTCCCCCTGGAGGATAGACAGCTCTCTGTGAAAGAGGAAACAGACACAAATCTTTAAAGAAAGAAAAGCAATCACCCCATTCAGCTTGGTGGTAGAAAGCTTCAATTGTTTAAATATACCAATGTAGGAAATATCAGCATTCATACAGCACTTATGTAAAAGCTACAATAGTGTAGACAGAATCTCATCAGCCTGACTTCTCCTTATCTGACTGATTAGTGACCTGTTATAAAAACAGTGGTCAGATAACCTAAAACATAGTACATTGATCTGTCTGTTTATGTCATACTACATTCAAATAGTACCACTGTCATATAACTTCTGCTGTCACACCAATTTTTCTTTACACCTTTTGAAAATGCCTTTCATGATGAATTGGCCGATATAAACATCAATCACATGGAATAAAATGTGTCATTAATGTACATTATATTAATGCCATTTTTCACATTTGAGCCTTTCTAAACACATATAATAATAATAAGATTTTATATCAATTATTTTATAGTAAAACTCATTAAACTCATTCAATCAGAGCCACAAAGAAGAAAACACACCAGTTTACATTAGCATAGCTGCATCTGAAACTGGAGTGTAGATGCCTTGATCTCTCTTACTGCACTGCGATAAAAGCATTTGTGACCAACTCACATTTAAAACACATTCAGTGGGCTCAATACACTACCAAAATACTGAGAGCTGGATGCTAGCTCAAAAATTGACCAAACTGAGTCTTAAAAAGCCTTTTATGTAAAACCTTTTACAGTGGTATCCTACTTTTAGGGTTTAATCCATGCAGGAGCCGAGTTCGTTAGCTGGTTTGCTCGTTAGCTGGATGCATTTTCCCCATAAGAATACATGTAAAACTGATTAATCCGTGTCAGCCAGCCAATATACAGTATACTTTAATATGCTAAATAATGTGTTTATGGATTTTTTAAAAAATAAACGAGATGACGACGACGCTCGTGCAGGCTGACCACTAAGGAGAGGGAGACCGACGGTGCTCGTGTAGGTTGGCGGCTAAGGAGGACGGGCATACGTGTATGGCATCGTTACACTTATCATATGAAAAGTAAAAGTAAAATGTATCTAACTTTCTTCTTCACTACCTTTTGCTGTCTTAGCGTCGCTTTCACTAGCACTTTCACTTTTACTGGACAGCAGTCAAAGGTAATGACTGACCTCTTCTTCTACGCTAGCATCTAGGGGATGCTACGACCGCAGCGCCCCTAGCGGTTGGCATACTTGAACAAATTTATGCTACTCGTTACTTGGAATTTTACTCGTTACCTGGAACAAAAATATTCCGAAATCTCAACTCGTTACCTGGAATACTCATTAGTAGGGATGCTCGTAAGTAGGGTTACCACTGTATTTATATTACATTACTTATATTATATTTTATTAATTTATATTATTTATATTATATTTCATGACATCAAGCCTTCCTGTCTCAGAGTAGGCAGCATTTCTTATGTTTCTGCCACAGCCCAGCCCATATCTGTTTTTCCATGGTTTATCAAACAAAAAGTAGCTGTTTCAAGGAGTTTCAATGGAGGTTGACAATGTTCAACGTGACTACATTTTTAGGATATGACATTTTGAACCTCTATGTGATTTGATCATGCAAGTACAATCGGCAAATCCTGAGGGGTAAGTACAAGGTTTTGTTACAACAGTGACATGTCTTCATTTCACCAAAGTGAGTATTACTGCAATCCAAGTAAATGCTGATCTTAAGTCAGAAGAATGAAAACATGAGTACAAAAAAGTGGTCATTAGAGAACGTCTAGGTGCATTTAACCTGCAGGCTTGTGCTGGTTCCTTCATTAAGTGCATATTTTTCCTTTAAAAGGAGTCAGATGGCTGTGGAGGAGCAGTGGGCCCTGTTATCAGGCAGTGAGGGAATGTTGACAGGCAGAACAGAGACGAGATAACACACACACATCAATGAGAGCATGAGGCCGGCAGTGACGCACAGCAGACTCCCACACCCACTCTTATCCTCCCTAACCTCAATCCTTCTCTTTCATTCTTTCTCTCTCTCTCTCTGTGTCTGTCACAGATCCACTTTCTCCATTTGGTTTCATCATTCCATTCCTACCTCATGTCAGACTTAATCTTTTCTCAAGTAGAAGAAAAATACTGTTGTTTTGCTTCAAGAAAAGTCTCTTAACTCTCTTGAGAGAGTTTATTCCATTCGTTTTCTCATCTGCTCGGCCCCAAGGGCTCAAATTGTGCTTTAATTTATGGCCGCAGATGTTTTTCCCTGCAAATGGGCTGTCCAAACCCTTTTGCAACTCTCTGCTTTTCTTCCTATCTGTTTCTCCATCTCTATCCGTCACACACAAGCAAAGAGAAAATTTCACAGATTGCAGAACAGGCCCGCAGACAGTTCAGGACATCCAGTTTCTTTTTCTTTCTTCCCCCAAAACCCCTCCTTGTTCCCTTCCGTCTTTTTCTCTCCATCGCCTCCCCTCACTTCATTTCCTACCATTGGGAAGAAAATACAAGAAAAGGAAGAACACCCAGTGCTATTCAAAAGCAAAGGAAATCACTAGTGGACACATTATTTTGAAAGAATAAAGGCTAAAAAAATACTCATGACACACATGTCTTGGTCTGTGCTGAGTTCAAAGACAACTGTAATGCTAAAACCTGCAGCAAATGGCAAACAAGCAAATATCCATATAATGTATATCCATGATGGGAGGCACGGAGGCTTGATGGTTAGCATGTTTGCCTCTCATTGCTGGGAGTGTTGGACTGGAGTTTCGATGTTCTCCCCGTGTCCTGGCTATGGCTAAAATAGTGCAATGCCTAGCCCGGAGCCTGATGAGAGGAAGCCTGACCAGGATTAAGTACTTAAGATAATGGGTAAATGGGTGTATTTCCATTAAATCTGACAATTCTGCTTTGGTTATGAGTTATTACATCCAGATGTAAACACAAATGTTGCATAAGGTTGATTACTGTTGAAACAAGGACTTTACAGATAAATGGGGCTTTATACAAAAAATTAGCTTCACTGAATTTTGCTTTGCTTGTTTGATACTGTTGTACGGTGTTGTATCAAAAA
>BRDA01009436.1:0-10868 GCA_036984385.1 Crenuchus spilurus | reverse complement strand
TTCTAACTATCAGTAGAACACAAAAAAAAATAATAATAATAATAAATTTATTAACACGGTTGTCAAGAACGGTCTTAACACCTACCTACCTACCCACCCACCCACCCACCTACCTACCTACCTACCCAATTATTTAAATAATAATAATAATAAAAAAAAACACAAGATGACTATCAATCTTCCTAGGTTTGGGTCTCCATGCAAGATCTCTCCTTGTGGGGTAAAGATTCTGTGAAAGGTCAGAAATCAACTCTGAGCTACACGGGAGGACCTGATCAATGTCCTGAAGAGAGCTGGAACCACAGTCTCAAAGAAAACTATTAGGTTCCCTTGCTCACGCCAGCACATGTCCGGGCCCATTTGAAGTTTGCCAATGACGATCTGGATAATCTAGAGGAGGCATGAAAGAAGGTCATGTAGTCAGATGAGCATAATAATAAATAACCAAAATAAAGCTTTTTTGTGTCAACTCCACTTGCCGTGTTTGGAGGAAGAAGAATGATGAGTACAACCCCAAGAACACCATCTCAACCATGAAGCATGGCATTGTAAACTTTTACATACCTATTCCAAAAAATTTGAATATCATGGAAAAGTTTATTAATTTCCATAATTCCATTCAAAAAGTTAAACTTTCATAGATTATAGATTCAGGGCCCACAATTTAGACAATTTCAAGTATTTATTTGTTTATTTTCACATAATTTAGGCTCATAAAACCAATGAAAACAGGATTTCAAAAAATTAGAATACTGTGGAGAAATCAGCTTTGGTTCAATTGTCTCAGTTTGGTTCAATATGGGGAAGACTGCAGACATAACAACTGGCCAGAAGACCATCATTGATACCCTCCATAGGATGGGGAAGCCACAAAAGTTCATAGCTAAGGAGGCTGGCTGTTCACAGAGTGCTGTGTCCAAGCATATCAATGGAAAGTCGAGTGGAAGGAGAAAATGTGGCAGGAGAAGATTCACCAGCAAAAGAGATAACTGTGGGCTTCAGCGGATTATCAAAAAGAGATGATTCAATCATCTGGCAGAGATCGAGATCCAGAAAGAGTGGAATGAGGCAGGAGTCAGCTTCAAAAACCACCACATTCAGATGCATCAGGGAGATGGGCTACAACTGTCTGGTTCCTTGGGTCAAGCCACTTCTGAACCTGAGCCCCGGCCCATGCTGCCAGAAGCACCAAAGCCTGGTTTGATGCCCATGCCATCACAGTGCTTGACAGTGCCAGCCAACTTGCCGGACCTAAACCCCATTGAGAATCTATGGGGTATTCTCAAGAGGAAAATGTGGGCCACCAGACCCAACAACAAAGAGCAGCTGACAGCAAGCATCAATGAAATCTAGGCTTCCATAACTCCAAGTCAATGCCACAGGCTGATTGCCTCAATGCCACGTCGCATAGAAGCAGTGATTACAGCAAAGGGATTCCCAACCGAGTATTGAAGATTGACATATCATTTTCAAAGTACCATATTTTAATTGATTTGATGTGATCCTAATTTCTTTTTTTTCTGCAAAAACTGAGAAGTAGCTTGGGCTGAATTCTCCACAGTAAATTTTTTTTAATCCTGTTTTCAGGGGTTTGAGCTGGAAGCCCAAATTATGTGAAAATATACAAATAAATACTTGAAATTGTTTAAATTGTGAGCTTTGAATCTATAATCTAAGAAAGTTTAAAGGCACAGTATGTAATATTTCGGGTTATCTTTTAGCAGAATTTAAGTATTTAATTTAATTTAATTTATTTAATTTAAGTATTTAATTTAATTTATTAGCATTCACTAATAAAAATGATTAAAAGCACATCTAATCATAAACTAAGAAATCATTTGATTATTTTTACCTTACAATAGGCTGTTTATATCTACATTGGTCGCGGGTCAAACACCGACTGAGGCTGCCATGTTGCATTGCCATGTTTCTACAGTAGTTAGAAAAGCACAAATGAGGCTAGCAAAAACCGTTTTTGTTGTAATGACGAATTGGCCACTCAAATGTGATGGCGCTGTAGCTTTGTTTTACCATTAGCTGACATAAAACAGGACATAAATAAAAAATAAACATAACTCAATAAAAAGAAATACAAAAAGAATTGTAATTGTTGGGACACTAGAAAGTTGGGACACTAAACAAATTGTGAATAAAAACTGAATGCAATGATGTGGAGGGGCCAACATCTAATATTTTATTCAGAATAGAACACAAATCACAGTTCAAAAGTTTAAACTGACAGAATGTATCCTTTTAAAGGAGAAATATGTTGATTCAAAATTTCAGTGTCAACAAATAACAAAAAAAATTGGTACAAGTAGCAATAAGTGGCTGGAAAAACAGCTGGAAGACCAATTAACACTAATTAGATCAATTGACAACATGATTGGGTATAAAAAGAGCTTCTCAGAGTGTCCGTGTCTCTCTGAAGCCAAGATGGTAAGAGGATCACCAATTCCACCATTGTTGCGCAGAAAGATAGTGCAGCAATACCAGAATGGTGTTACCCAGCGTAAAATAGCAAATACTTTTAAGTTATCATCATCAACCGTGCATAACATCATCAAAAGACTCGAGAACCTGGAACAATCGCTATGCGTAAGGGTCAAGGCCATGAAACTCTACTGGATGCTCGTGATCTCCGGGCCCTTAAACATCACTGCACCTCAAACAGGAATGCCACTGTCAAGGAAATAACAGAATGGGCTCAGGAATACTTCCAGAAAACATTGTCTGTTGTCTATTGAAACTCTACAGTGCAAAGAGGAAGCCATTTCTAAGCAAGCTCCACAAGCTCAGACATTTGCACTGGGCCAGGGGTCTTTTAAAATGGATTGTGGCAAAATGGAAGACTGTTCTGTGGTCAGATGAGTCACGATTTGAAGTTCTTTATGGAACACTGGGACGCCATGTCATCTGGATCAGAGAGGACAAGGATAACCCAAGTTGTTATCAATGCTCCGTTCAGAAGCCTGCATCACTGTGGTTCAGGTTCTAGAACATATGCTCCCAGGTAGACGTCATCTCTTTCAGGGAAGACCCTGCATTTTTCAACAAGATAATGCCAGACCACATTCTGTAGTAATCACAATATCATGGCTACGTAGGAGAAGGATCCGGGTACTGAAATGGCCAGCCTGCAGTCCAGATCTTTCACCTATAGAGAACATTTGGCGCATCATAAAGAGGAAGGTGCGACAAAGAAGGCCCAAGACAATTGAACAGTTAGAGGCCTGTATTAGACATGAATGGGAGAGCATTCCTATTTCTGAACTTGAAACTGGTCTCCTCTGTCCCCAGACGGCTGTTGAGTGTTGTAAGAAGAAGGGGGGATGCCACACAGTGGTAAAAATGGCCTTGTCCCAAATTTTTGGGGTTTGTTGACGCCATGAAATTTTGAAACAACATTTTTCCCTTAAAATGATGCATTCTCTCAGTTTAAACTTTTGATCTGTGATTTGTGTTCTATTCTGAAAAAAAATATTGGATGTTGGCACCTCCACATCATTGCATTCAGTTTTTATTCACAATTTGTTTAGTGTCCCAACTTTTTTGGAATCCGGTTTGTACACGGAGAAGCAAGAATAAAGGTTTTTTGGTTTATTTGTTAAGATGGCGGAACATTCTTATGCTTGTCAAGAAGAGAAAACAACTTCAGTCGTCAAAGAAAAGAAAACATCATGAAACTTAGGTTCATATATATATATATATATATATATATATATATATATATATATATAATTTTTAGTGTGTGAATACCATGTATAATTTAAAAGATTAAGATAAAAGCATTATTTTCAGGCAAAAAATGAAAACATAAAGCCCAACATAGGTGATCTAATTCAGCAAATGGGTGCAGCACGCATTTAACTTTTGACCTTAAAGTTCATTTCCTGTTAACCAGCGCACATTTTTTTTGTAACTTGGCATCGACAAAGCACTAGCATTATCACAATGGATCATTTTTTTATTTCAGAAACGTCCACGAGTAGAAACTCAGTCAAAAGAAAATGAGAGTGATTGTGAACCTGGGGCTTCAGGTGATGTTAACAGGTCTGACACAATGCTTGTAGTCAGTGACCTTGACCGAGAAAGGCCAGAGGATGGATTTGAGGGAAGGGACCCGCACCTGTGACGCAGCTTACTCTATACCCTTCGAATCCCCAAGCCCTAGTAAAAAGGGGGGTTAATACCCACCAAAATGGGGTTAAAGAAACACCCTTTACTTATATACTGTCTACGCCACCTGAGGAGTTTCACCTCAGGAAATAAGGACTAGAAAATATAAAGCAACACAGGTTTGTTTGTTGGGACAGACTCCTTTGACAATCAATTTATTTGCAAAAGACTTGATTTTATTTCACAATTCAATTGTTGACCTAATCACTAAAAGGCTTAGCTGCAGCTATGATTAAGACACCATTTATTAAAAAGATCAGTAAGAATTGTTATATGCTAAATGACAGAAGCAAACATTATCAATCAATCAATCAATCAAAATTTATTTATATAGCGCTTTTTACAATGGGCGTTGTCACAAAGCAGCTTTACATATTTAATATCAAACAGACTGAATCTAAGCCCGATGTGAGCAAGCCGAAGGCAACAGTGGCAAGGAAAAACTCCCTCAAGGCTGGAGGAAGAATCCTTGGGAGGAACCAGACTCACAAAGGGGATCCATCCTCCTCTGATCAAACTACTAACACAGATTTACATCCTTAGTTAAATCTGACGTTGTTCTATAGTATATAACATGAATGATATTAATTATAGTGATCATTGCATTCATATTAGGTATCATAATTTAAAATGCAGTAGCATTAGAGCTTTAGTCCAATGTAAGTGAGCAGCAGGTCTTGTGTCAACCTCAGGAAACCCAACTCGGAGCAGAAGGAATTGACCGCAGTAGGTGTAATGGAACTGGTGGTCTGTTGTGGACTGCAGGAGAATTCAGCCATCAAATCCCTTCAGTGGCCATTTCCTCAGAAAAGAGAGAAGAAAACAAACAGCAAACAGAAACAATTAGGCTGAGTGCATTAGAAGACATATGTGAATGTTTGCATTGAGATGGCATCCGGTCGAGCTGGCTGGGAGGAAGAAAACCAGAAAGAACAGATATTAGAGTGTCATCAGACCAGACAGGTATCCATCCATATCGCCATCATCAACCTCTAGCATGTTGGCACAATATCGTTGAGTGTCTGAGATTTCCGCAGCTCCCTGTGTTCATGAAGTCCTGAAGCTATTCGCTAGCTGCCACCACAATTAAAGAAAATAAATATAAAATAAAAAAACTAAACTAAACCCAAAATATTAACAAAAATATAATTAACGAATTTCAAAAGGTAGAAACGAAAAACTTAACACAACAGTAGAAAAACAATAATCTAATATTACCAAAAAAACGCAAATATTGCAAAGTACATTAATGGCTTCTGGGCGATGAAACCAAGAAAAGAAATAACCAATAAACAAATAAATAAACCAAAAACAAACAATTTAATAACCACTTAAGGTGGTAGTTGTCTTAACAGCAATAGCTTCACAGCCAAATATGCAACTTCCAGCGAGGTGGAGAAAACGGCAGGACCAGTCGCTGCAGGAAACAGCTTAGTCAGTCGGCACCAGCACTATGAGGCGCCACAAGCGATAGAATAGAGGGAGCAGCGGGCAGCATGACTCTGGAGTAAAGCTGTGAAAGTGCAAAGCAGCAGAGCAGCACAGATGCATAAATGCGTGAATAAAGAAATATGTGTCAATGGTACGAAAATCTACATTTGGGTAATATCCTGGCATATTTGCACACCATTAAGCGTTATGGTAGCATGGCATGATTATTTCTAATAATATTCTAAATTAGTTTATTTTTGTGCTTCAACTAACACTGCAGTGATGTGACCATAAAAAGGATCAATGTTTTGTAGAACCAAAACTATATATAGATGATGTATGTTATTGTAATAATGTTAAATAATAATAATAATTAATAACAATAACAACAATAATAATATTTTTTACTTAAAGGTTAATCAATTCATCAAACTGAATTGTTAATTCATTGTAAAACGCATCATACACATTGAATAAACAGCAGTGATGTGTAACAAGCAGGGCGTATGCTGTTTTTTGCAGTAGAAATTAAACTGACTTGCACATTAATGGGAAAGCCTAAATTATAGAGCACCTTTGCTGAAAAGTCAAGCTACCCCATAGCAACAGCAAAAGAAAATCTCTGGCTGGGTCTTCCAACATGACAATGACCCGAAAAACACAACCAGGGCAACTAAGGAGTGGCTCCATAAGCAGCATTTCAAGGTCCTAGAGTGGCCTAGCCAGTCTCCAGACCTGAGCCTAATAGAAAATCTTTGGAGGGAGTTGAAACTCAATGTTGCCCAGTGACAGACCCAAAACCTGATGCAGGAGTGGGCCAAAATCCCTCCCTGCAAACTTGGTCAGGAACTACAGGAAACGTCTGACCTCTGTAATTACAAACACAGGTTTCTGTACTAATATTTTCTAGTTTTTCTATTGTATCAAATACTTTTCATGGAATAAAATGCTAATTACTTATTTAAAAATCATACATTGTGATTTTCTGGATTTTTTTTAGATTCTGTCTCACAATTGAAGTGTACCTGCAATAAAAATTACAGACCTCTCCATTCTTTGTAGGTGGGAAAACTTTTGGCAGTGTATCAAAAACTTGTATAGATGAATGAATATCACTCTTTGTAATGTTCAAATCATCAAATTTATTTATAAAGCGCTTTTTACAACTGATGTCACAAAGCAGCTTTACAGAGTTAGTAATAACAAACACCAAATCATTAATCACTAAATTCCTAAACCCCCATTGAGCAAGCCAATGGCGACGGTGGCAAGGAAAAACTCCCTCAGAGCTGGAGGAACCAGACTCACATGGGGGACCCATCCTCCTCTGGTCAACTTATTCTAAGTTTGTGATAAATCATAATCCTATGTTGCTGTTGTAGTGTTCAGGTACTGATATGATGATGATGATGATGATGGTAATAATGATAACAGCCAGCAAAGTCTATATAAACTTCAATGTGGCTAGTAGTGTAGGACATCTGGAGCAGCTCACAGTAGTTGGTTTTTGGTGGGCAGCTGGTCCAGGATGGCATCATGCAGAGAATAGTAATCAATCTTCCATCAGCCTTAGACCAGACTGTTGGGCAATCACTGACTCAAAAAAAGACAAAGATGGAATTAGTTCTGTTTGGGTTTATAGAGTACAAGGATCATGAGACTTATCAGAGTGTGGCTAATGACTCTAGATTTATCAGAGTGTGGCAGAACTATCTAGAACCACTTGCCTAAAAGGAGAGAGCCAGAAGGTCAACAGACATTGGAGCTCCCAGAGACACTGGCATCCCTCTGCTCCACCATCAAGGATTCAAGGAGACTTTATTGTCATTCGCATCACATGCAGTACATGAGGTGGAACGAAATTACATTCCCAAGGTCCCAGTTTACCCAGTGTAGTAGCTTGATATAAATATAAAAAGTCTTTGAGTATATGCAGATATATAGACATTATATAGACTATACAATATAAATATAGACTGTACGCTATGCAGAGCAGTATATTATATCAGCAGTGACTTAGACTGTACAATGTCCAGAGTATTGAGTATGGCATGGGGAGATTAGCAGCAATTTATGTGAATGAGTGGATAAAGAAAAAATATTAGCATCAACAAACCTGAGTGATCATATGAGCAGAGGTAAGACAGTATCAAAGCCCTATTATCTTAGTTTACTATAAATCCCTATGTCAGTGCACCCCTGCAACTTTTCTATAATTTAAAGTATTAATCACCAAAAGCTAAATTAAATAAATAGGTTTTCAGCCTAGACTAAAAGGTTCAGACTGGTTGAGTTCCAGACCTTGTCTGGGAGGTTATTCAAAAGTTGAGGGGCTGTGTAAGAGAAGATTTCTGAATTCTGTGGACTATCAAGAAGCCAGCACCCTGTGATCTGAGTAAATGAGGTGGTTCATAATAGGAAATGAGATCTCGTACATGCTCAGTGGCGAGCCCATGTAGGACTTTATACATCAGTAAGAGAATTTTATATTAAATTCTGAATCTAACTGGAAGCCAGTGTAGTGCTGAGAGAACTGGGCTAATATGATCACATTTTCTGGTTTTAGTAAAAATCCTGGCTGCCACATTTTAAACTACGGTAATGTAAGTTTATTTAGGTTTCTACTAGAACATCCTGATAGTAGTGCATTGCAGTAATCTAGCCTTGAAGTAATGAACACGTACCAATTTTTCTGCATGTATGGATGAGGCATTTCTTAGCTTGGAAATATTATGCAGATGTAGAAAAGCTGTTCTGGTAGTTTTAGATTATTGATTGGTAGTGTGAACCACTCTACTACAGCAATTCTTCTTGCAATCAATGTGGTTAAGAGTGGGCAAAGATTGACAAGTGAAGATGTGCCATATTTATAGACGCCTACCCAAGAAAACTGAAAGCTATCATAAATTATATTAGTTTAAATATATTACTTTAGTTTTTTTATTATTATTTTTCCACCAAAAAAATTTCACTATATCCACTATACATTACTTTCTACATCAGGCTTTATGTACAGAAGGCCAACTGAGAGCATACTGTCATTTCCATGAGGGACAGATTGCAAAATGTAGCAATAGCTTTAAAAGTATTATAACATTTTTAAAATAAAGCCACATAGCCATGTAGATACTTTCAGTAATGTATCTATAAAATTGATACCTTGTAACCCTCAAGATAAATTACCAAAATCAAATACTTTGTTGTTGCCACAGATGGCACAATGCCATTTGGTGCAAATATGAATGTTTACTTCATGGTCACAGTATCAGTCTGAGAGAATATGTCAAAGAGACTCAGCCATCTATTAATGAACAACCAAGACTCTCCCACATTCCTTGAGTAGGGGAAGTTAGTTTGACAGCAGCGATGCACATGTGACAAAATGTAATACTCAGTTTCCTTACATGATAATTTAATTAGAATGTGCTTTTGGTCATCTCTTTATATATAAAATAGCAAGTGCATATTTTGATGGTAATCATAGCAGAACATACCTTGCATACATGTTATAGTAGTACAGTTTTCTTGTATATGTCGATCTTGATAAGTATAAATTTATTAGAAGTGTGTGTGTGTGTGTGTGTAGGGTTGCCTGGTTCTGAGTGATGAGCTGAATCATGCATCACTGGTACTGGGTGCGCGCCTATCTGGTTCTACCATTCGAGTATTTAAGCACAACAGTAAGTTAACTTTTCACTTTTGTAATGAGCCAGCAGTGTGTTTTGTCTGTCTTTTTCACTGTACAATATTGACAAATATATCTTCTCAGACATCATCTCTTGTACACATTTTAATACAGCATATCTCCTACAAGCTTGCCACAACAACAGTAATATAACAAGAACAACCATGGTTTATTAGCATTTACAACTTGGACTGTTTTGTTTGGGTACAAAGAGTTCTCAGCTGTGCATGGTAGTCATATTGCATAGAACAGTTTAACTGAAAATAGACTTTTTGAACCCTTACCATCCTTTTAACCGGAACCCCAGATCTCCACTTTATCTACAGAATAAAATAACCTATTATTAAAATAGTGATGTATCAAAGATATTCAACCTGTCTCTTCCACCCCACCCCCAGACATGCAGAGCCTAGAGAAACTGCTGCGAGATGCTATCGTGCATGGCCAGTCAAGGACCCACCGGCCCTGGAAAAAGATTCTCATTCTGGTTGAAGGCATTTACAGGTAAGGCACATGAATTGTGTATTGTATTTCACAGGTTAAATGACTTACTCAGCAGATGTATTGCTCATACTCACATAGCCTCATGGGGTCTATGTGTACTGTAAAGTTTGTGCAAATTTTATCAAGAAGGAACAAATTTGTAAATTTGTTGGCATAGCATGTATAGGTTTACTGCTGACTGTAGCCCATCTATCGCTGCCCTATTTGGCAACACTTTTCTACTTCATTAAATGTTGGAAAGGTATCACCAGTGGCCAGATATGTGCCTGGTGCATCATTTTCGGTGCAGCAGTGATGTCAGCATTATACAGCAGTATTGCTGGGATACGTACATAAATATATAGTCTTACAATACTTACTGTAAATGTATAGACTTTGACACTGCTAATTTGTTGACACAGCTTGTAAGTACTTGTTTTTATTAAGTAATATATAATTTTCTTGTATCTGTAAACCTGATAAGACACCATAAACATTAGACAATGTCATAATCCAGTATGGCTAACTATGTGCTTTGTTGTAGTCACAATGGTGGTATAGCAGTGCTAGAAGTTATAAGTGTGACCTAATGACTTGTTAGATAAGTATTCAGTGTGTTTTGTATATTTGTTATGTTTGTTTAGTATGGAGGGCTCTATAGTGCGCTTGCCTGAGATTCTTGCCCTGAAGAAAAAGTATAAAGCCTACCTTTACTTGGATGAGGCCCACAGCATTGGAGCTCTAGGACCAAGGGGAAGAGGGGTGGTGGACTATTTTGGTTTGGACCCACGTGATGTTGACATTATGATGGGTACCTTTACAAAAAGCTTTGGTGCTGCTGGTGGCTACATAGGAGGTAATAAGGTAGGTTGCGCTGTCTGTTCACAAATATTGTAACTCGATTGCTCAGACCATGTTCAGAGGTGATCAGATGTATATAATCACATTAAATTTGTGGTGTGAATACTCGAGCATCTTGATACTTTCCCAACTGTAGCGGATTACTGCCCATATCAATGTGTCATTGGTCTAGACCAGTGGTTCTCAAACGGGAGGGCGCGCAACACTTTCACGGAGGAGGGGGGGGGGG
>BRDA01009434.1:84850-129057 GCA_036984385.1 Crenuchus spilurus | reverse complement strand
TCTCACTGTGCGTGGTGGCAAGATACACTTGCGTCCTCTTCCAGGCTTGTTTGTCACAGTTCCAGATGTTTTGAACTTTTTGATTATTGCTCTGACTGTAAATAAGGGCATCTGCAGGTGAGTGGCTATTTTCTTGTAGCCATTGCCTGATTTATGAAGGTCGACAGACATCCGCCTTACTTGAATAATGTGTTCTCTTGTCTTTCCCATGTTTAAGTGTGAGTAAGAGAAATAGACTCTGTGTAACGCCATATTTACACCCCAGGGAAACAGGAAGTGATGAATTACTAATGAAAGGTTCCTAGATACTTTGATCCACTTTATAAACTACAGTAGAAATGACATAAATGGTTCTAATACATTTATTTCCAAGAAATTAAGGGTGTCAATAATTGTGAAACATGTCATTTTATGGGAAATAATTATTTCTTAGTCAGGATTTTTTTCTAAAAATGTTCAGAGTGAGATTATGTTAATTTTTAAATTTATTTTAAGGCTTTTAAGACATTTTAACTAGGGGTGCCAATAATTATGGAGGGTGCTGTATGGGCCGCCCCCTTCGTATTTCAACCAGTAACCATTATCATCCTCGTATAATGTTTCTGGATTGACACAGGAACGAGTTACCAAGTCAATGATGCCAATACACCAGTCAATTGATTTGCTGGTCTGTGTTGAGTCCAGCACATCAAAACATTCACCATTTTTAATTCTGCATTGTCCAGCCCCATGGTTTATTGTAAATGGTGGAACTATGGCTAAACAACTTTATGTTGTGACACCAGAACTCTACTCTTCAACCACTTGTGTCACAGGATTTTTGATTTCAACAAGATTATAGACCTCAATGGAAGCAATTTTGCTGACTGAGAACTGCAGCCAGGAGCATAGCACCACATTTTGGGCCCTGGGCCCAAGGTTGTTGGCCCCCCACTACTGCCCCAAAACTCCCAGGGCTGGTCGAAAGCCCCTCCCTGGTAAGCAGGTTAATCTCTTTTACGCCCCTGAGTGCACTGGAAAATCATTAAATCATTTGATTTTAGTACCATGTCAGCACAGATGTGCCCAACCCTGGCCCTGGTGATCTACCACCCTTTGCCCTTAATCTCTGCACCTGATAGATTAAGACCTTCAAGGTCATCTGAATATCAGAATCAGGTGTGTTAGATCTGAACTCTCCAGTCTGGTAGATCTCCAGGAAGACTGACAGATGAAAGATTCATATAAAGAGACTGAAGACCTTACCAGGTATTGTCAGATCCAGTCAGATACATTTATTGGAATGTCTGAACACACAGGTGTGCAAACACACCAGTATATACAGACCATGTGCGTTTAATCTCTGCTGTCAGACAGCATTGTGTAATAATGAGTCAGCATTGTACTGTCTGCCTCATGAGGGAAACTTCCAGCCAACCTCTCTGCAGTCAAACCCAAAATCTACTGACGGCTTCAACTGGACAGACAATCTTTTAGCCAACAGTTTGATGTGTTAGTGCATCTGTAGTATCTAGACTACATGTCCAAATGTTTGTGGACACCTTTTGTAGCGAATGCATTCCTCTACTTTACGTTGCACCCATTGATGACACAGATGCACACACAGCTTCTCTAGTCCATGAAGAGAAGTACAGCCAATAGAATAAGACTCTCTGGAGCAGATAAACATGATCCTATTGGGACCATGTCTAATGCCAGGTGTGGCCAAGAGGGTTATAAAGCCCCCCAGAATTGAGCTGTGGAGCAGTGTAACTGTGTTCTCTGCTCCATACAGTACTTTTGGGATGAGTTGAGAATGAGGTGGAATGGTAATCATCCAGCATCCTGAGCTCACTAATACTCTTGTTGATGAATGCAGTCAAATCCTCACAGCAATCTTCCAAAATATAGTAGAAAGTCTTCCCTGGACAGTAGAGACAGTTACTCCAACAACAGCAGGATAAACTGTTTTTAATATTTTTGATGAACCAATGAATGAACAGGTGTCCCAATACTTTTTGTCAGTGTAGTATATGTTCTCTGTATTACAGCAGAAGAAAAGTTGAATAGCACTTAAATGTTGGTTTTTAGATGACAGTCACAACAGCTCATGAAATAGCATTAATACCCAGTGCCAATGGGTGGTGATTTCATCTGCAGTCTCAAAACTAATTTGCAAAAGAATGTTATGATATTTTAGTTACATTTCATCAAGCGCTCATGTATGTTGCGTATGGCTGTTTCTGTAGGTGACGCCTTGAACTATCTGCACAAAAATATTTTTACTGAAGCGGCTGGCGCCAGGAAAGGATTCCCCAAGGTTGCTGTGGTGATCACTGATGGAAAATCAGATGATTCTGTTCAGGAATATGCCAGACAGCTGAGGAACAGCGGAGTTGAAATCTTCACCCTGGGTATGTCTGAAAACTCAGCTCATTTCCTTACTTTGTGTAATATAATAAATCCCAATAATGTGACCATATAACCTCATATCAAACACTTCAGATCATAGTACACATTAACAACCAAACAGGAGATGATAGCAACCACCTAGGTGTACCACCGTACCAGCATCAAACTATAGCAAAAACCTGGCAACACCCTCACAACCATCTAAGTACACCTAGCAATTACCTGGAAGACCCTAGCCTAGACACATGCCAACAAAAACCTGGCAATGCCTTCACAACCACTAGCAATCTAGCAATACCCTAATGATGCTTTGGGTTATGAGTTACTATTACTTTACAATAAAGTACCCTGCTGCTACCATCACTGTAGCATCCACAAACCCATCATACATTTTTACCAAGTGTGCATTGGTACACTTTTATGATTGCTTTTCTAGAACGATGGCTTTTGGACAATATTAAGATGGTTGTGCCATCATAGAAACATGGTACTTTTTCCAGTCCACAGCTGAAGGCCAATAAATCAGTATTACATGACTGATAACAGCATTATTACAACAGTGGTTCAGACATTGTGTTACATTATTAGGCACTTTCTGACATTATTGGGTTTTAATACATTTTTGGCTGAGTTGAGTGCAAAAAAGACATTTAAACAAAAAGTTATTACATCATGGGGAAATTATTGCAATATCCAGCTCTACAAATGTCTGGTAGTGTTAAGGCCTGCAGTATTCACACTTCTCCTCGAGTGAATCATGAAAAACCCAGAGCAGAATGGTTTTTGCAGCCACTTTCCTCAGTGCTATCATAGTTTCCTACTCAAGAAGGAAAAATAAGCTCCCCTCAAATGTTTTCCATTGACCCGACCTCCAGCTCCTTATTTCTGAAAGGCCGAATGGCACACAAGCCAATCCAGCTGGATTCGCTTTAAAAGTGGGAAATGATAAGCTGCCGCTTCGCTTCACATGTTTATAGAGTACAACCAGTTTGAAGCTTTCCTTTACAGCCTCCGAACCTGAGAGAACAGGCTTTAGTTGGTTTTGATGGTTCTCACATGCTGCCATTGACTTTACGAGAAGCGTTCAGGATTTACAGGTGTCGACTTTTAAAAGTATAAATGAGTAAACTTCCTGCCTTTGGCAAGAGATCAGAATTGAAGTGGTTCTGTATGTGTAACACATTCTTTTTTCCCAATTAGGGATCAAACAGGCAAATGAGGAAGAGTTAAAACAAATGGCTTCCACTCCACACAGCACGCATGTCTACACTGTGGCCAACTTTGATCTGATTAAGAATGTGCAGAAATCTCTCCTCACACAAGTGTGTGCTGGAGTAGAAGAGCAGCTCAGCTCCCTGGCCAGTGGTGATGAAGGTAAAACCCTGCACACTACAGTCCAGACACAAAGCAGAGTTTTTACAGTGTTACACAGTTAAGTTTATTTCTGAAGAACCAACATAATACAACATGTTTCTTCACACTTTAAAAATATTCCATTGGTGGTAATGTTGGAAATAATCTCGACAGTGTCATCCATTTATCCATCCATCCATCCATCCATCCATTTATTCATCCATTTTTCCATCCATCCATCAGTTTATTCATGCATTGATTTATTCTTCCATCCACCCATACATTTATCCATCCATTGATTTATTCGTATATTTATCTATCCATCCATCTATCCATTCATTCATCCATCCATCCATCCATATATCCATGTATCCATCCATTCATTGATTTATTCATCCATTCATTTATCCATCCATCCAACGATTTATCCATTTATCCATCCATCCAACCAACGATTTATCCATTTATCCATCCATCCATCCATTGATTTATCCATGCATTGGTTTATTCATCCATCCATTCATTCATCCTTCCATCCATCTATTTATCCATCCATCCATCCATCCAGCCATCAATTCATCTATCCATCAATTTATCTATCCGTCCATCGACTTATCTATTTATCCATTCATCTTTTGATTTATCAATGCATCAATTTATCCATCCATACATTCATCTATCCTTCCATCCGTCCATTTATCCATCAGTTTATCCATCCATCCATTCATCCATCCATCCATCCATTGATTTATCCATACATGCATTTATCCATCCATCTTTTTTCTGTTTAATCCAGTTCAGGGTTAGGATTGTCATCAAATATTAACTATAATCGTCATATACAGTGTCACGCCAACATTTTGAATATTGTGAAAATGTTCATTTTTGTTCATAATTTCATTCAAAAGGTTTATTTATCTTATTATATACTGTATGTCATGTTTTATATTGATGCCATGTAAAATTACATATTTCAACCCTTTTTTTGTTTTACTGTGACTTCTCAAATGATTAAAATATTTAATTTGGAGTTTGAGTAAATTACTACTCAACAAAAAAGGTTTGAAATATGGAACTTAGTATAGGGTATATGATGGTTTACTTTTTAAAATTTGATTATGGACACAAATGAACTCTTTCATGTTGTTGTAATATTTGGAGATGCCCTAGAAAATCATTTAAACATTGGGCCTATCATATATTGGGGCACCTTGAAAGTCATCCCTTACTTACAACATCAGTCCAATTCTGTCCATTCAGTCTTTAGACTGCACCGTGAGACACACTTCTATATGTCTGTATTATGCTTGAAATTCTACAAATCTAATCTAATTACAAAATCCCCCTTCAATGCTGCTGAAGTGGTGGAGCCAGCCTCCAACGTACAGGTGACCGAAGCGGCCTCTAAGTCTATGCGGGTGACGTGGGATGCTTCTCTGGGTGAAGTGACTGGTTATAAGCTGCAGCTGGTTCCCATGCTGGCGGGCAGCAAGCGGCAGGAACTTTACGTGGGCCCCACTCAGACCTCTGTGAACGTGAGAGATTTGAGCCCAGACACGGAGTACGAAATCAGCCTGTTTGCCCTTAAGGGTCTGACCCCCAGCGAGCCAGTCAAAGCCATGCACAAGACTCAACCTGTCAAAGTCTCAGTGGGTGAGTTCAAACCTCACACTGCAAGGACATATTACCTCTGAAACATCATCAAGCTGCTAGACACGTTCTTTGTCATGTTTCTCTTTCTAGAGTGTTCCCTTGGAGTGGATGTCCAAGCTGATGTCGTCCTCCTGGTTGATGGGTCGTACAGCATAGGACTAGCCAACTTTGCCAAAGTGAGAGCTTTTCTGGAAGTTCTGGTCAACTCTTTTGATATTGGGCGTAACAAGGTTCAGATCAGCCTGGTTCAGTACAGCAGGGACCCGCACACCGAGTTTTACCTGGACACACACCACGATAACAGCGCAGTGGTCAAAGCGGTGAGGACTTTTCCATATCGAGGTGGCTCCACTAATACCGGAAGAGCCATGACGTACGTAAGGGAGAAAATCTTCATCGCTAACCGAGGAGCTCGCACCAACGTTCCTCGTGTGACGATCCTCATCACTGATGGAAAGTCTTCAGATGCCTTCAAAGATCCAGCCACTAGGCTGAGAAGCACCGATGTGGAGATATTTGCTGTTGGAGTGAAGGATGCCGTGAGGTCAGAACTGGAGTCCATTGCAAACCCTCCTGCAGAAACCCACGTCTACACTGTGGAGGACTTTGATGCCTTTGAGAGGATTTCCAAAGAACTGACTCAGTCAATCTGTCTGCGCATTGAACAGGAGCTCATAAACATCCACAAGAGACGTGAGTTGCCCTTTGCTGATCTTTTGTTCCGAATTTTTTTGGTTTTTGCAGATGAGCATCCATACACTGTAAACCTGTAAACCTATGTTTGGTGGACAAATTTCTGAAATTTCTTAGTAGCACTTTACTGTGGGATACTGTTCATATGATCACCTAACACCTGCATAGCTTATTATGTTAACTGACATATAGTTGCATTAATAAAGGCTTATTCCAACAGTTGTCATTTGTCAAATTGGTCTTTGACAGATGGCGTCTATTTGAATTTAGCCATATTTGAATTTTTATGCCAGTTTATTTAATCCGGTTATGATGATAAGCTTATGTGTTATGAAGGCTTATGAACAGCACCCTGCAGTGTTAAGTCATTTCATTACTTGCACTAGTCTTTTTATTTAGTTATTCACTCCTTAAACTACATACGTTCAAATTTTTTATCTACTTGTTAGTTTTATAGTAGGTGACATTAGACAATAACCCATAATTAGTTTTATGTAAGTTCTGCAGTTATGAGTTAGGAACAAATTAAGTTTGTTAGGCTTACATTAACCAAATGTATTTGTTGTCCATCTGCCTGAGTCTCTGAGACAGTGGTGTAATTTTTTTATTATTAATCTCTTAACAATCCAGTTTATTTTTTAGGGTTCTGCCTCAGAATCTGCCAAAATATTGTTTTTACAGCAACTATGATAAAATAATTACAAAGTATTGATGTTTTTGTAACAGAACCCTTCAAATAATCAGAAAATGTGCTTTTTAATTTTTAATATACATGCTTTTTTTACTTTTTTACTCTTTACTCTTAAATACTAAAAAATTTGATTTGAGGAAGTTTAGATTTTTAATATTTTATTTCAGGCTGTACAACACTGAAGGGACTTCATGTAAGTTCATTTTACAACTCAGACTTGTGTCACAAGAGGGCGCTCTTCAGCAGGACAGAAACTGAATGCTCCGTTCTATTTGTTTGGGACTCAGCACTTATTGTAACTGAGGATATAACACAAGGTTTATTTGAAGCAGAATATTTAATTAGAAGTTCAAAATAGACAGAAATGAACAACTTGAGTAGAAAGAAGAGGGGTTCAGCTTCACTTTTTTGTGTGAATCTTAGAAAATAAGATCACAATGAAGCTCTGAATGGGAGGAATGGCTGCTTTAAGAAGTTCAGGTTTTTTTGTCTTGGATATGGTTTCTTATTTATTGTTTTTAGATGTTTTGACCATACTCAAAGCAACAACATGCGGGTTGCATGTTGCTATTTCTCTATTATATTAATATGTTAAGCTTAAATGAATAGAAGGAGTCACAAAAAGGATGCTATATGCTTGTATCTGCTTGCTTTGTCTTTTGGGACTTCATACTAATGTGGATTTTGGGAGCAAATGGTTGGTGCATACAACAGTGACATTTGCCAAATCTTAGTCACTCAGAATTATAAGACAAACTATATGCCAGTTTATTGTGCAACCAGCAGAAGTTTTGTCTATAAGTATGCACTTCTTATATAATGGCACTTTATGGTAAACACAGCTTGTTAAACCTTGGCTTAAGGCTGCTTATTACACATGGTAATCTGAAAGAGTCCTAATTTTATGAATTGTCATTGTGTTCTAGGACTGATTTCACCCAAGTCACTCAGCTTTTCTGAAATTACATCCAGAAGCTTCCGAGCCACGTGGGCCACAGATGCGGTCAACGTTGAGTCCTATCTGGTCCAGTACAAGCCTGCTGCAGACCCAGATGCAGCCTATGTTTCTGTTTCAGTGCCAGGAGACACCACCACAACCACATTATTCCACCTCACCCCCCTCACTAAGTATGAGGTCAACGTCTTCGCTCAGTACGATAAGGGAGAGAGTTTCCCCATCACCGGCTTTGAGACTACCCTGGAAGGTCAGTTCTTTATTCATAACTCTTTGACTTTTCTTTTACTTTGAACATTTCAGTTGCTTTGAAGTTCAGAATGTTTAATCACTACTGACCGTGAAGCTGCCCAAGGCAAGAACAAGAACCATTTTCTTGTTAAATAGACCGTTTGGAGTGCAATGTGGTGACAATTGTAAATGTAAGCAATTTATACTTTAAATGCAGGTTCTGTTATTTCATTTTTTTTATTCCATCTAAGGTGAAATATTTGATGAGGCGGCACCCAAGAGCTACAGTGATGCTTGAAAGTTTGTGAAACCTTGAGAATTTTCTATATTTCTGCATAAATATGACCTAAAACATCATCAGATGTTCACACAAGTCCTAAAAGTAGATAAAGAGAACCCAGTTAAACAAATGAGACAAAATATTATACCTGCTCATTTATTTATTGAGCAAAATGATCCAATATGACATTTGTGAGTGACAAAAGTATGTGAACCTTTGCTTTCAGTACCTGGTGTGAGTAACAGCAATAACTGCAACTAAACGTTTCCGGTAACTGTTTTTTAACATTCTTTGGTAGAACGACTTGTGTGATTATGTTCGTTGTCTTGCTGAATGACTCACCTTCTCTTGAGATTCAGTTCATGGACAGATGTCCTGACATTTTCCTTTAGAATTCTCTGAAATAATTCAGAATTCATTATCAATCAATGATGTCCTGGCTCAAATGCAGCAAAACAGGCCCAAACTATGATACTGCCACCACCATGTTTCACAGATGAGATGAGGTTCTTATGCTGGAATGCAGTGTTTTCCTTTCTACAAACATAACACTTTTCATTTAAACCAGAAAGTTCTATTTTGGCCTCATCTGTCAACAAAACATTCTTCCAATAGTCTTCTGGCTTGTCCAGGTGATCTTTAGAAAACTGCAGATGAACAGCAATGTTCTTTTTGGAGAGCAGTGCCTTTCTCCTTACAGCCCTGCCATGCACGCCATTGTTGTTCAGTGTTCTTCTGATGGTGGACTCATGAACATTAACATTAGCCAATATGAGAGGGGCCTTCAGTTGTTTAGACGTTAACTTGGGGTTCTTTGTGACCTCGCTGTCTATTACACGCCTTGTTCTTGGAATGATCTTTGTTGGTCAACCACACTTGGGGAGTGTAACAGAATAATATTTTTGTCTCATTTGTTTAACTGGGTTCTCTTTATCTACTTTTAGGACTTGTGTGAAAATCTGATGATGTTTTAGGTCATATGTATGCAGAAATATAGAAAATTCTAAAGGGTTCACAAACTTTAAAGCACCACTGTATGATGTCCAAACCAAACTAATGCACTATTTTCCCCAGTTGAGTGAGCTGTGCCTCACTGAAACCTTATGCTACATCATAACTAGTAGACTTCCTGAGAGGGACTTTAACCCACAGATAATGACTCTTTCCTGGAGATGTCGAATGACTCTAGTAAAGATACTTATTGACATGATCAAAGCTGCAATAATAATGTAACCATAACCATATAAAACACAGTTATATGTGATTTAACATGTTTTATTTAACAAGTGACCTGAAATCTAGAAATTTTATTGTAAAATCTGTGATATCTCAGACACTTGGTGTGTGAAATGAAAGCAATCATTCAAAAGTTTGGGGAACTTGAGGATTTAGAAACCTCTCTGGCGACCATGTGGAAGAGTACTTTTCAAGCATGTGTTGTGATGCAGTTTAAATTCAGAGTGGACAAATCTGTTGTTGAATTGTTGATGAGTGAAGCTGGAAGAGTATATTGTATGTGGTTTTATTGTTTCATAAGCAAACTGCTCATTTTCCTAACTACAAATTACACTCTTAGAAGAAATGGTTCTTCAAAGGTTCTTTACTAAAGAAAATGGTAAACCATGAACACTCAAAAAACCCAAAGCATTCTGTCTATTGTGAAGACGTTCTTCAGATGGATGAGGAATGTGCTGACCTTTCTTAAAATGGTTCTATATAGCACCAAAATGTTTCTTCTATTATTACAAGTTTGTTATAACTACAGTAAAACCCTTTTTGGGGCTATATAGAACCACTTTTAAACCATCTACAGCAACAATCCTCAAACTGAAGAACCCTTTCACCACAAAAATAACCTGTTGGGTTCTGAGTGTTCATAGTTCTATATAGAACCATTTCTTTACTAAAGAATCATCTCTTTTAAGAGTGTAGAAATATTAATCAGGTAGTCCTTCACCACAACCAAACAAACATTATTTATCATGTACAGCTGGTTAGCATGTGTCCAGTAGCTAAAGCATCCACTCAGTCAGGAATTGATTCAGGATGCTGTATAGCAGGCATGTCCAAAGTCCGGCCCATTACCAATTTTTGGAACAGTCCGTGAGGTATTTTAGAATTATTCATAAATAGATAAATAAACACATAATATTATTAAGCAGGTTGTAAAAAAGAATGCAGCTCCTAGTTTGAAGTCTGAGTGTTACTATAATGTAAAAACTATCTAAAATGCTCCTCATCTCCTTTACCCCACAGCACTAAATGTTAACAATATTACACCTACATTACTGTTCCTGAGCTTTTGGGTAGACATGGCAGCTCTAAAGAAACGACGAATAGACAGAATGCAGAATATTTCAGGCAGGTTGGAAAATGATTATTTGTTCACTGAGTTCAGAGGGAAGTGTGTATGTTTAATTAGTGAGGAAACCGCTGCTGTATTGAAGGAGTATAATGTTGAGAGACATTATAAAATGAAACCTCACTCTTTCAGGTCAGGCGCTGAACGAGAATAGAAGGTGAAACAACAAGCAGCAGCTTCTCAGCTCAGTAAAACAGTTTGTTATGCTAACCAAGTGCTCGAAAATGCTACCACGGCTACGAGCTAGCTCAACTCATGGCCTAGCATGGGAACTTCAGGGTTGCAGGTTCGCAGTTTTCGTGCAAAATGATTTTTTTTTTTAATGCAGTTGTGATTAATTTTCAGAGCTGGTGGAGTGTTGGGTTTTGGAGTATTTAAAAAATGTACCATGACCACCAAAAACTCTTATAGTACTGTTATAGGGCTGTGAGTCTGTGGCCCGTGACTGCACTTTTTTTTTCTGGCCCCCAACAAGAAACGTTTGGACACCCCAGCTGGTCCTGTTTACAAAACAATAGCAAGGATAGTTAACTAGCTGTTGCCTAGCTAGCATTAGCAAGCTAAATGGCTAATTCACTACACTGTGACAGAGGTACATGACATTACTGAAGATATTCCTGACTGAGTGAAGTGTTAGCTGTGTTAGCCACCATGCTTAGCAATAGCTGTTGCTCTGCTAACCAGCAAAAGGTGTCAGATCCTCTTTTCAAGGATGACATGACAAGTATGCACAGATTTGTGACGTGGCCAGAATCCCATCCGACCACACAGGTTTTAGAATGAATATATTACACTTTGCAGGGATGGTCACGCCAGCACATTGGGACCATTTATTAGAATATTTTAACCCCTCCCCATTTAGGAAGATGACTGTTTTCAATTAAAATAATTAAATATTAAGGACTCCTGATTTAAGCAAAATTTAATTAGGGCACTTTTTAGAAAAGGGCAGGAATGTAGCTCAGTGGTAGAGGCCCTGGTAGGGTTCTATCCCCGGTATCTCCACAGTCTACAGCTGTGGCCAGGTGACCTGGATTTGTGAAGGGAGGGTTGATGGTTCAACCCCATGACATGATTAAAATGCTTTTGAGCATGGCACCTAACCCTCAACTGCACCTCGGTGTTGTGGATAAGGGTGCCCTCCGCTTTGTGCATGTGTTTGTGTGTTTCTCTGAAAAAAATGGGTTAAATGTGGACATCACATTGGTCAGTCACTGTGTACTTTCACACTTTTTATTGCAGAACAAGGAACAGTACGTAACCTTCGGGTATCTGAGGAGACCACAGACAGTTTCAGAGTGTCGTGGGCAGCAGCTCCAGGTCCAGTGGTCAGGTACAGACTGAGCTATATGCCAGTCAGGGGTGACAGTGCCACTTTGGAGACAACCACAGTGGGCAGTGAGACCAGCATTGTCCTCCAGCAGCTTTTTCCCAGCACCACCTACAGAGTCAGCGTGGCAGCCGAATACCCATCAGGCACCGGGGCACAGATGCACATTGATGGCACAACTTTAGAAGGTGAGTGGCACAGTGTGAGTGCCATGATGCGTGTTTTCCCCTCGTAATCATTTTACATGGCGATATCTTGCTGGAAAAAAACTTTCCAACCACCCTAGCATGTCATTAAACCTTAGGAGGGAAGTCAGCATAAAAGTGCTAACCTCAGGCATCGGCTGTTCGGCTGGGGAATTTTCACAACAGCGCACAAGGGTTTATAGCTTCCTCACAGTGAATGGAGGTGTTGGCACTGAGCTGAGCTTATGGACTAATGATAGTTAAGTGAAAAGGATAATTTACACAGTTTACCCATTACTCAATATGTTGGCACTGATTGGAGCTAAATGTGGCTGATCAGCAGGGACACGTGTGGTGTGGAACTTCTTCACTGGAGCTATTAGGCTGAAGTAGCTACATTGCCACTGAGAAGTTTGGGAACAATTTTCACAACAATAAATATGTATCTGAAACTATACTAACATCCATAAATGCTTCTGTGGTAGAAGGTCTGGTAGGACAGCATCACTGCTTTTTAGCTCAGTTTCGGTGTCTCCCACAAGTTGATATTGGTGAGGTTCTAGGCTTTAGTACAGATCTTTACTCTCCAGCAGAGTTTTAGTACATATTTTACACAAAACATCATGGGACATAGGAATGTGAAGGAGCTTTGAGCAGCATTAGTTCTCTAACACATATTTCACTAATGTTACTTCACTAATCATCTTTTTCCACAATGACATACTCATAGAATATGAGCCCAGGCCCTCTTGTTCTATCAATTAATAATGTTTACTGAGGTTGTTTATGGACTAATATCTCCTATTCTAGTGATTAATACTGTTTATTGAGGTTGTTTATGGACTAATATCTCCTATTCTCATGATTAATTGTCTTTTTTGAGGTTGGTTGTTACTAATATCTCCTATTCTCATGATTAATTGTCTTTTTTGAAGCTGTTTATGGACTAATTTAGTATATATTTGACTCTAGGTGATGACATGTTGCTTAGGAAATTATCCCATTAACTAACACGGGAGGTAATGCTTGGGGGAGACCAACGGAAATAAGCAAAACCAATTTCCATTAGGCAATGCAACCGGACTCCAGACAACAGCTATTATGGTGTGATGCTGTTAACATCTATGGTCCAGCTGCTTCAGCCCAGGCTGCTTTCACCAATGCAGCTGTCATTCTTTCAGGCTCTGTTAGTGTCCCAGGGCAGACCTTTACAGAGCAGTTCATCCAATTCTCATTTCAGAATGCTTAGATTAATATAAGGTTTTCAGCTTGCATTTTCTGCATCTTCAGGATTTTAAAGTTATGCGATGAATAAACACATTTTATTCCTTTGCTTTGTTGTTTGCTTAAGGAACATGCAGAACCTTTAGGGAGATGCTCCAGTCTTATCTGAGAGTTAAACACTTGATCTGTTCCAAGGCTGTTGTTTCTAATGTCTGCTGTGCTTCATCCCAGCAAGACAGATGCTGTCATCCTGTCACACATTGTGGGGTGCTGTAATAGGTTATAATGCTGTATAACACTTAATATTTACACATAATAACAAAATGTCCACTCTTCAGGTTCCTTTATAGATACATATGTTTCCAGTGCTCTTCTAGACACTCAAGGCTCTTTTGTGACAGACTCATCTCAACCACCACCAATGATCAGCATCCACCTGGAAGATTAGAATTCTCACCACACATTTGCTATTGGACAAAGAGGCGAGGAGAGATTAAGCCAGTTTATGAAGATGGAGATGATTAGGAGTGGAAAATTTAGGCAGGATATTAGGATAATATCTGACCTCAGACAATCAGATTTTGGTGTCAATCATACATAGTGTTTATTGAGGTGGTTTATGGCATAATATCTCCTTTTCTAGGGATTAATCGTGTTTATTGAGGTTGTTTATGGACTAATATCTCCTTTTCTAGGGATTAATAGTGTTTATTGAGGTTGTTTATGGACTAATATCTCCTATTCTAGTGATTAATAGTGTTTATTAAGGTTGATTATGGACTAATATCTTCTATTCTAATGATTAATAGTGTTTATTGAGGTTGTTTATGGACTAATATCTCCTATTCTAGTGATTAATAGTGTTTATTGACATTGTTTATATACTAATATCTCCTATTCTAGTGATTAATAGTGTTTATTGAGGTTGTTTATGGACTAATATCTCCTATTCTAGTGATTAATAGTGTTTAATGAGGTTGTTTATGGACTAATATCTCCTATTTTAGTGATTAATAGTGCTTAATGAGGTTGTTTATGGACTAATATCTCCTATTCTACTGATTAATAATGTTTATTAAGGTTGTTTATGGACTAATATCTCCTATTTTAGTGATTAATAGTGCTTAATGAGGTTGTTTATGGACTAATATCTCCTATTCTACTGATTAATAATGTTTATTAAGGTTGTTTATGGACTAATATCTCCTATTTTAGTGATTAATAGTGCTTAATGAGGTTGTTTATGGACTAATATCTTCTATTCTAGTGATTAATAGTGTATATTGAGGTTGTTTATGGACTAATATCTCCTATTCTACTGATTAATAGTGTTTATTAAGGTTGTTTATGGACTAATATCTCCTATTTTAGTGATTAATAGTGCTTAATGAGGTTGTTTATGGACTAATATCTTCTATTCTAGTGATTAATAATGTTTATTGAGGTTGTTTATGGACTAATATCTCCTATTTTAGTGATTAATAGTGCTTAATGAGGTTGTTTATGGACTAATAGCTCCTATTCTAGTGATTAATAGTGTTTATTGAGGTTGTTTATGGACTAATATCTCCTAGTGATTAATAATGTTTATTGAGGTTGTTTATGGACTAATATCTCCTATTTTAGTGATTAATAGTGTTTATTGAGGTTGTTTATGGACTAATATCTCCTAGTGATTAATAATGTTTATTGAGGTTGTTTATGGACTAATATCTATTTTTTATTTATTCAATAATATCTCAGATTCTATTGTATTCACATTCTTCCTACATCTTATGGTGCCCTGCGTAAAATATGTACTACTTCCTGTTTAGAGTAAATAGTTGCACTAAAGTCTCTAAGTTCACTGTCAGTAGCAGTTTGTTGGAGACACCAAAACTGAGCTAAGAAATGTTGACACTGTCCTACCCTTCATTCACAGAAGTTGTGATATAGACCTTAAGCTTAATTTATCTTTGTATGAGTTAAATGTGTTTTGGTTGTACTAGAGTTTCCATCTTTCTTCAGAGAGGACAAAGCGGCTTGTTTGTCCTGTTGGGTCACATGTCAATCTTTTTGGAAGAAGGGAATAACAAATAGCCTTAGTCAGCTGGAGGCGCCGCGGCAGCAGCCTCTCTGGAAGCTGGGGCTCATGAAGGCTCTTGGGGTCAGAGCTCAGAGGACATGGCTCCAGGGATTGGCCTGCAGAAGTGGAGCTGCTGGATCTGCTTAATGAAAAAACCAGAAAGAAATCTGTCCATCAGTCTTAGCCCCAGTGCTAACTCGGAAGGCCAGTGAACTATGGTGTCGGGTTGAGAGTTTGTGGTGAATGACTGCTTGTTAAGTTTCAAAAATGACAGCCAAGGTCAGAGTTGAGCAGGAGGATGGTGGTTTGATTGACAGGGGACTTTAGGGACTGTCGTTCTTATTGAAAGTGATATTTTACCCTGTGCTTTATTTGTTTACTGCCACTTTTGTACATTTTCACAAATAATTCACAGTGAGATGTATATACTGATCAGCCATAACATTAAAACCATCTCTTTGTATCTAAGCTTGTTCATTTTAACTCTACTGACCATATAGGTGCAGACTGTAGTCCATCTGTTTATCTGTGGACTTTCACCCTGTTTTTCAATGAATAGGACCTCCACTGAGCAGGTATTATTTGGATGGTTGACTATTCTGTGACAGTGATGTGGTGGTGGTGTGTTAGTGTGTGTTGCGCTGGTATATGTGGATCAGACTCAGCAGAGCTGCTGGTCCACCAACCAAAATATCCAGCCAATATTGTCCTGTGACCACTGAAGGACAGGACCTCATAAATTGTGATGAGCTACTGACTTTACATCTTACAAAGTGGACTCACATGGAAGTTGGACAGTGAACGTGGACACAGTGTTTAAAAACTCTCTTCTTACCACTGTAGCACACACTGACATGCCACCACCACATCAGTGTCGCTGACAATGATCCACAAGATCTTGTCTGGGGATGCTGACTATTGGAGCACAGGGTGAACAAAGTATACAGATAGACTACAGTCTGTAAGTGTAGAACTTGTATGCTCAGTGGAGCTAAAATGGGTAGATACAATCTTAATCTTAATACAAGGAGGTGGTTTTAATGTTATGACTGATCAATGTACCTTCTGTGTCTTAGCTACAGTCCATTTGTAGGTGCAGAGCAAAAGCATATCAAGCTTGTGATCTTGTGAGTCTGAGTGTAGATGGGGATGGTTGATGGTGGATGGGAGTGAATGAGTGGATGCCAACTGCACTAGATGTCCTGTATCTTGAACTTTCCCTCACTGCCCCTGCTTGTGTTGCACCCACAGCTGAACGTAGGCTTGGGTGGAGCAGGAATTTGGCCTGGCCTGGTATGGCGTGCCTGTGTGTGGGGGTGATGGTAGTGATGGTGAGGAGGATGGGCTGTGATTATGAGTCATTTTCTCCTGGTGTGGCAAAACCTTGTGAAGACTTGCTTGGAATGCAGCAGATCTGTCCTCCACTCTGATTGCTCTGTCACTCTTCATCTCGGCTTCTTCATGCCTTAATTTTCTTAACACTGCAGACCTTGCCGTCTTCGCTGGCAATAATAAGCATTATCCAGTCCAATACTAATTATTTCTCACGTATATCTCATTCAAATATTATATCTAAAGTGTTATTTCTGAAGGTTAGATCCATATGAATATGAAAATGTGAATATTATTGCATTCAGAAAGGTTAACTGTCATAGATTTTATATTCAAGTCTTTTTGTTGAGAGTTGATACTGAACAGATAAAACATTTTTGACGAGTACGAGCATGATATGCGTAAAACTCGTCAATTTCCATGCTGGTGCTGAAGGAAAATCCTCATTGGGTAACTGACTGTCTTCACAATCTGTGATTGGCCAGTCACACAGAGCGCGCGCCCCTCCCTACACAGACACGTCTCTGCAGTCACTGACTGACTGATGTCACTGTGCTTGGCTTCACGCTCACTGCTCTGTTCAGTACTCCTCAGGTTTTCTTCAGCTCGCCTCTATTTTGGTTTGTATGACATTTAAAGTTACTTGGTGAACTGGTTTCATAATGAACAAGGTGCATTTGACAAGACAGAGCTTAAAATGGCTCGTGTCGCATTGGTAACTGCCTCCACTCCAGTCGGGTTTTTTTTACCGTCTGCTTTCTCTTAGTTTGGCTGGTGATATAATAAATAGTTTAAATAAATATATGTAAATACTTTTCAAATAAACAATACATATAGCAGCTTCTGATCAATCCAGAAACCAATCAAGTTCAGACTAGACAATAATGTACCGGTTTAACCCCCACCCACTTGTGATTAAACCACACCCAATTCCGGTTTAGGTCCCTAGTTTTAATGTTGATCAATATGGCTTATAACCAGAATATTTCACATTCAATATTTGAGTGAATAAATGACAATTCAAACAGTATAAATACTCTTTATCTCTCAGGCTACGACTGCTGAATTCTTAATATCAAGCCACTCCCAAACCAGAGACCACATCAAAAGCATCTTACCTGGGTTAAAGAGAAAAAGAACTGGTCTGCTGCTCAGTGGTCCAAAGTCCTCTTTTCAGCTGAAAGTGAATTTTGCTGACCAGACAACTCATGAGCCAAACTGATCAACATTAAAACAAAATAGTCTTGAAATGTCACTTTATGAGTAATAAAATATTAATAAAATAGTTTACCTTCTTGAATTAAATTATGAACAAAAATATTCCTGTAGACCAGTGACCATGTAAGCTACACCAGGGCTAGTTCTCCACCCACAATGATCACTGTGCGTGTGGCCCCAAGTGTCTATGGGGGCACCACTTAGTGTCAACTCTACCCCCTCCCCCCCCAGGAAGGCAAAGTCCACCCACGATATCAAAACACAAAGGCTTTCAGGTGTGCAACTTTGGGCACCAACATGCCAAGCCCTGGCCCTGACCTGCACCTTCTCAGCCATATCTTTAAAACCTAATGTGCTGTTTTTCTTCATTGTGCCAACAAATTGGCATTGACCCACTAAGTTCTGGACCTCTGAAAAAGTCAGGTGGCACTAAGATGTTATCAGTAGACCCTTTAAGAACCTCCACAGACTTGCTCAGATTGAGGTCTGGAGGCCTCTGTTTGGTAGGTACTGACCACTGTCTGGTCATAACTACCTGCATATTTGTCTCCAGCATCCAACACGTCCACAAGAACCATCTTGTACCTTCACATGCACTACTGATATGAGATAATTAACATTATCTGAGTGGTATTGGGGGCGGCACGGTGGCTTAGTGGTTAGCACGTTCGCCTCTCAGCGCTGGGGTCTTGGGTTCGATTTACCATCTAATCAGTTTCCATGTTCTCCCCGTGTCTGCGTGGGTTTCCTCCGGGGTCACCGTTTTTCTCCCACAGTCCAAAAACATGGAGGTCAGGTAAATTGGGTACTCTAAAATTGTCCGTGTGTGTGTGTGTCACCCAGCGATAGACTGGCGCCTTGTCCTGTGCTTAGTTGACTAATGTAATGCCCTGCCCTGCGCCCAATAATGAATGAATGAGTGGTATTAATGTTATGGCTGATGTATGAATGTGTAATATTACCGTCTTCCTCCATCCATTGACAAACGCAGAGAAAACACTGGGCTGGGTGCTCTCACAGATGCTTACACAATCCAGTAAACATGCAGCTGCTGGAACTGAGATGTAGCAGAAGGGCAACAGGAACAACTTTTGACTGCATTCAAGATGCATAAAAAGAGCTTCCACGCCTAACTTGGAGAATGAAGCAGAGGCTATGACGTACTTCAGCACTCCCTGCTTTTTTGGACAGTGCTGGATGTTTATTGGGCTTTTACCTTTGACTATAGGATGTGCTAAGGCTTGCGGACCAGAGGACAGCAGACATCACTGGACATCTGTAGCCTGCACACTGGAAAAAGTGATGGACTTACAAATGAATGCCTCACTTACAAGCAAAATTGTGACATGTTCTTGGCACTACATTGGGTTGATGTAATATATACAGCTCTGTGGAGTCCACTCCAAATGTCCAGCCCAATCTCCAGACCTGAAGCCCATTGAAAAACTCTGGGAAGGAAGACACATTGTCTACAAGCCATCAAACAAAGCCAAGCTGCTTGAATATTTTTGGCATAAAGTCACCCAACTTCATGACAAGCATGAAGAAATTAAGCTTATTCCACCAATACTGGTTTATGAAGTCTTCCTTAGCTAGTACATTACTATAATTTATAGTTTAAAAATCATCATGAGCTCGCCTGCTTGCAACTCTTATTGGAATTCCCCATTCCTCCTTAAATGATGCAGCAGTTATATTGAGGTGCCTCTGGATCTCTATATTAATTGCTGCACCATTTAAGGTGGAATTGTTAAATTCCAATAAGAAGCTTCTGAGTTGTGTATATTATTTGTATACACATTCTACATATAATAGACACCAGAGCATTACTTCTTTCAGTTCAAGACTGTGCTGAGGTGCTCCATGGATCCATTCATGTTTCATTGGCAACACAGAAAAAGGTACTAAAATGGAAAATGCATTGCCAGATTGCTCAGTCAGTTCAGGTTTCCAGCAGAAAATGCAGGCAGAACAAAGCAAAAGCTGTGCGACATTATAATAATAGTTTTCATATTTTATCTCGGACTCTTCTGTGTAATGCTGGGATGGCCTTGGTCCCCATGCATGGAACACATTTTCAGCTGAAGGCCATTTCAGACTCCAGCTGATCAATGTCCAAGATTTAGCAGCCATTGTAGTCCATCTGTTTCTCTGTACACTTTGTTAACCTCCTTTAACCTGTTTTTCAATGGTCAGGACCACCACAGAACAGGAATTATGTGGGTGGTAGATCATTCTCAGCATTGCAGTGACTCTGACGTGGTGGTGGTGTGTTAGTGTGTGTTAGAGTGGAGCAGACACAGCAGAGCTGCTCAAGTTTTTAAACACATCAGTGTCACTACTGGAGTGAAAATAGTGCACCGAGCAAAACTGTTCAGCCAACAGTGTCCTGTGTTCAGCATCCTGTGACCATCTATAAGGTGGATCAGCAAGGCAGGTGTGTCTAATAGAGGACAGTGAGCTAACACAGTGTTTACAATCTCCAGCAGTGCTGAAAATGATCCACCACCCAAATAATACCTGCTCCGTGGGGGCTCTGACTGAGAGTGTACAGAGAAACAGATATACTACAGTCTGTAATTGTAGAGACAGAAAAAATATATAATAAGGTGGAGCCACCACAGATCAGCCTTGTTCCAGTGCATCCTACAGATGCTCAAATGTGAGACGTGGGGAATTTGGAGGCCACTGTTGGTATTGACTGCTGTTGACCAGAGGAACCCCACACACCTTTTGATGTAAGCGAGTATGCTGTAAAATCAAAAGGTTCCTGAAAGATCTTTTAAGGGTTCCTCAGCTTTGATGTCTTCAAAGTACTTTTGGCAACTTCTTTTTAAAACAAAAAGTACTTTGAGAAAGCCTTTCTTACTCTGAACCTGGAAAAGGAACCTAGTCTGACTGTGTAGGGCTTTTAAAAGACAAATGGTTTCTAGTAATAGCAGTAATTTAGTCTCAAAGATTCTGCAAAGTGAAGTCGTTTTGAGACCGTCTGAGACATTTTTAGACAGACTGTCTTCCTCCAAGAACATTTTTATGAGCAGGAATGTGGAACTGTGTTCTCTGGAATGATGATGCTCCTTCCAGTACTTTAAGGGCAAGTTGGGGAGTTGTGGATGAAGTGATCATCCAACATCCTGACCTTGCAAATGCTTTTGTCACTGAACGCAAACAAATCCTCACAGCAAAGCTGCAAATTCTAGTAGAGACATCTGTCCAGAGTATCTCCAGGCTTGTAAGATGGCAGTCGACGGTCAGTCTGCCTGGGTCAGCAGTGCACATGTGCAGTAAAGGAAGAGGAACTGTAAATCACGCCAGTGCTGTAGTAACGGCTTTAGGGCTGTAATAGATCATTTCTGGTGAACATGCTGGAAAGATCTGGTCTAAACGGTCAGACATAGCATAATTGCTGATCTATAAGAGTAAACACAGTAAAGCAGACCTGACTGATTCCTGTTTGGAACAAAAGAGGAAACGCTGTGTCTTCCTGTTCTCCACTGTGTATTTTTTTATTATGAAAGGTCACGCATGTTGATGTACAGCTGATGAGCTGATGATGTTCGTGGTGATTTGCTTTATTTTAGCCTGCTTATTGCTTAAACTGGCTGCGTTGCCAGGCAGAGTCCTTCAGCCACTTGTGCTGTCATGTGAGAACATATTGAAGCTATTGAGCTAGTTAGCTCATTATCAGCTGGATGTTTGTGTAGGACGTTCAGGCATTCGCTGTGCTGGAGCTCGTTAGCAATGAACATGGAAACGTTCCAGCACTATATTTCCACCTCTTGCTCAAACGTAACTCATTATCTGCTTAATCTGGAGAGCAGGAAATGCCTAGTGAAGTCCTTATACAGCATCCTAAGCACCTTTTTGCAATCAGACAAAACAAATGTACTAAATTTTGTTTAGTAATGCGGGTGGCTTGGTGGTTAGCACGCTCACTTATCAGCGCTGAAGTCTTGAGTTCAAGCCCCCATCTTGGTGGTTTCCATGTTGTCCCGTGTCCGTTTCCTCCGTGGTCTGCAGTTTCTTCCCATGGAGGTCAGGTGAATTGGGCACTCTAAATTGTCAGTGTGTGTATGTGCAGCCAACGACAGATTGGCACCCTGTCCTGGGCTTAGTTTGGTCAGTAACGCCCTGCGCCTACAGAGCAGGTGTGGAACTAACAGAGACCCTGATCAGGATTAAGCAGACGGGATGATGGATGTATGGATGTTTACTATTACATACAGTACGACCACAGCAGTCACTCAGGAAGAACAACCTGCAAGAACAACTCCTTGGTCTCATTCTACTGCTGCTCCATTGTTTCTGGACTGTATCTGCACCTGGTATGCCAGTAGCTCAGTGCAATACATGGGGTCATCAACTCATGGGATGCCCACTGTCTTCTCTCCAAGAACTTTACAGTGCTCGCTGCTGGAGCAGAGCAGGATCTAAAGGGTCCTTCCCACCCAGGTCAGCAGATGTTTGAACTTCCATCTGGCAAATGATTTAGGTCCTTCAAAACAGAGACAAACAGGCTAAGGAATAGTTTCTACCCTAGTGCCAGTGAGCAGTGTCAGCCCCCTCACACTGGACTGATCCGGACTTATCTATATACACTTGTATTTGCCAGGTCATCTCCGGCCCATAAGTCCTTACACTTTATACATTGTGCCTTAATATTAACAATGTACATCACATCATACGTTTCACTGCACTGTACCAGCGTAGTGACAATAAATGAATCTTGAATACTGTTAAAGGACGTGCAGGGAGCAAAACCAGCCTGTTCACTTCTGTCACTTCCAACATGAACTTTGGGTTAAAATGATTCAGTTTTGGTGTTGCTAGACTCTTACCAATCTACTATTTGGATTTTTTGTGTTTAAGAGGTTCACACACACACACACACACACACACACACACACACATAATGGTATAGTGCCATGTCAAAAGAAATCATTTTTGTTAAATTTAATAAAAAGTGCAAACTGTCATATTCATTAGAAGTAAAGTGATAGTTCAGTCGTTTATTTGTGTTTTACTGTTGGTCAGTTTGGCTGATAGAGCTCGTGAACATCAGAAATCCAGGATCTCAAATGATTAAGAAGAAGAAATAAGAAGAAACACTTTGTTATTAATCCTCTTAGAGAAATTCTTCTCTGCAAATTTTCAAATGTGTGCATTTAACACACACACACACACACACACACACACACACACACACACACACACACACACACACACACACACACAAGTGTGAGCACAGCACACACACACAAGGGGGCAGTGAGCCTCAAACATGAAAAGATGGCAATGCAGCAGTTGGGGGTTAGGGGCCTTGCTAAAGGGCACTTCAGCTGTGAATGTATTTGTCCAGCTGGTTCTGGGGCTCAAATCATTACCTTTCAGCCCCAAACCTGCTTCTCTAACCTCTAACCACAACTGTTATTAATAAATTATTATTCAATTATTTAATTTATATTAAGAATTAATATTTCTTTTTGAGTCTCAAATGACTATTTAAACAGTATCAGCATTAAAACAAAACAAGACTTGAAATATATCCCTCTATGTGTAAAGAATGTTTTGTAATGTTCTGTATATGTTTACAAATTAAATGATGAATACAAATGAGATTCTAATGTTTGGAGATGCACTAGTGTACTGTCGATATACAGCTGTTTCAGTGGGGTTCAGTGGGATTGGGCTGCACATTTGAAAGCATGGTGAAATGGCTAAATGGATATTCAAAGAAAAACGAATGACTTTGTTTAGATATAGTCCAGGACTCCTGACTGAACTCAGTTTTCTTTTCCTCTCCACAGAGCTGGGCTCTCCTAGAGACCTGATCACCAGTGATGTGACAGACAGCAGCTTCATGGTGTCTTGGTCAGCCGCTCCAGGGCGAGTGAGGCACTATCGAGTGCGTTGGAAGTCCCAGTTCAGTGATGAATCAGGAGAGAAGACTGTACCAGGAGACGTGACCAGCACCCTGCTGGAGGGGCTGAGCCCAGAGACACGTTACCAGGTGTCCGTCTTTGCCTCCTATAGCATTGGAGAAGGAGAGCCACTAGTGGGAGAGGAGACCACTGATGGTACGATTTGTTTCTTTTGTGTATAAACATAATCTGAAATAAATTAGTGGCAAGAGGGTGGCATTTGCCCCTTTTTGTGAACTAGCAGTGGAAAATAATTGTAATAAAGCAGGAGGTTCTATCCCTGGTCCTACAGCCCCTCTGCACTGCTCTGAGTTTAGTCTACACACCCACTTCAGCATGGAAAGGACTTGTTGGTTAGCTGATTAGGTTCGATCAGACATCTTGGAACAAGGAACAGGACCAGGACTGTAAATAAATGTTATTAACTTATGATGGCTTTGAAAACCCATAGAAGTACATCCATCTATCATTTTCTGCTTAGTGGTATCTGGGAACCAACCCAAGGAAAGTAGACCAGACATCCCTCTCCCCAGCCACATCTTCTAGCTCATATGGGAGGATTGTAAGGCCAGCATAGAGATACCCTCACTCAGGACCTGAAATAAATCCATAGAAATATTATCTAATAGTTGTCAGAACAGTTAAACAGAACTGTCACAGTCTCCAACCAACATTTCTCATTGTAGATTTTTTATATAATAGGAAACAGAATACGAAACAGCTACAACAAAGCCCATGTACAGTATATGGCCCTACCAAATATGGACATTTTACATCATTTCACACACATAGCATCTCAGATATCCCAAATTTGATGGATTTTACAAGGACAGTGCTATATTTCAGTAATATATTTAAATAAAACTTCATTGCATAGTATGCACATTATGAGTGCAGTCTTGAGCCTGTCAAACATCCTTCTCACAGTTTAATTTACAATAGCACCTTTATCCAAAACAACACTCGTACACAGTTTGAAGGGAAGCCAGTCCATGGCCTGGGGAATTGTCTAGGATCAAGTGAAGGTCCCTCTCAGAAATCCTACAAGCTACAGTGTAGCAGCATGTTTTGTCAAGGCACAGCTCACTCAACCTGCATTAGGTTAGCTTTAGTGTATCACTCTTGGGTGCCCCCACTCATCAAATATATGATGTGGCCTCTTAAATGTTACATTTTCACAGCATATCCAGAGTTAAAGCTCATTTCATGACTGAATCTGACAGAATATCACCATCCAGTACTAAAACATAGACCACGCCTTTCTCTGATTTTTTCAGGATATCAATTTAAGAAACTTTTATGACTAAAAAATAGGCAGCTGTAAAAGCTTCTATCAAATTTCACACGATGCTGAACCTGGTTTTGGTTTTCATTGTTGTTTCATATGGACAATGTACAATGCATGGAGCTTTTTGGGTTTGGTCTTTGCTATATAATACAGACTTGGAGTTGGAGTCTCTGTGCTGTGGTGATTTTCCCTCAGTGGAAAAAGTGAGATGCTGGCTGTGGATACATGGGGAGTTGGGAGGTGATGGGGTTTAGTGGGGGTGGTGATGGCGTCACAGAAATAGAGTTTTAAAGCCATTCATATGTGCACCACAGCCTGTAATTTGGGACGTATGTATGAGATGGTGGCTAACAGACTTTGGTCATGCTTAGTTAAAGTTCTCCACTGCTACAGAACCAGCGGAAACTTGCACAAGAGAGGAATTTGACACAATATGAGCAGCTTTTTCAAGTTATCTTGTGGTTTTAGTATCAACCATAGCATCTCTTGAGCCTCATTTAATTGAATAAAATAAGTCTATGTGTATTTGAACAGAGCTGGATCCTTGGTTAGAGATCCTCAGGTCAGCATATTGCGAAGTTGGACTGCTGTCACTTTTCCGTTCATAAAAGTCCTTTCAGTAAAGTCTTGTAGAGTTTGGATGAGGCTAACACTGTTTTTGCAGTGTTGAGGATGGGCAGGAAAAAAAAAAAGCCTTAATAGGTCGTTTCTGGCTCTGCTGAACAGGAAATTAGTGTCAGAAGCTGCTCGATACAGAATTTGGCAAGACTTCTCCTAAAGAAATAAATCCAAATCTCGTATTACATTTTATTTTATTTATATGCTTCTTTAGCAGGAAAAATATTTAGTTTATTATTATCCCAGACGTTAGTTTCATTGGACAGTTTTAGAAGAAAACAAATATATTAAAATCAGAAAAGTGCACACATGCTTTGTGATGAATCTTAAGAGTCTAAATCAAACGTTTCTGTTGAGTTTAGTTGATTTGTTTGCACTTATCTGCAGGAATTGTGTCTGCACACGTCTGTGTGGTAGAGCCAGTCAAATTTTATAGGGGCGGACGTAGTGACAAAGAAACCTGGGTGGTAGCGAGGCAGATTGATGTGATGGGGTGTAGTGAATTCTGAGTGATTGATTGACCATCAGTCCAGCAAATAACTGCCAGTTGTTTGGGGGAGGGGGGAGGGGGCAATTGACTTTTAGTCTGGGGGCAAACAGCACTCAGAAGGGGCTTTGGCAGGTGGGGTTTAGTGTATTCTGGGAGTGGATGACCGACCATCCCAGTGGAGCTGTGATCAAGCATCAGTGTGGGGATCCCACCATGATCAACCATTATGGTACCAGGAAAGCAGTCTTGTGTGGTCTGACCAAACCAGGGGTGGTCATAATATGCTGATATAATTATGCTCATAAGGTATGCTCATATGCTGCCTTCCTGTTTGTTGTGTATTTGAACTCTGTTCTGGTTGTTTTCTCCAGTGTCTGCTGCTGCCAAAGCATTGACTGTGTCTGATGAGACTGAAAGGACAATGAGGGTGATGTGGCAAGCTGCCCCGGGCAGGGTGCTGAGCTACAAGGTGACCTACTCGCCCCAATCACGTGACAAAGAGTTAACTACTAAGGTGCCAAGTAACACTACCAGCATCATCCTGAAGCGCCTGCAGCCCATGACCACCTACGACATCACCGTACATCCCATCTACAAACGCGGAGAAGGCAAAGCAAGGCAAGGAGTAGGAACCACACGTACGTTTGGCCCATAATTCAAAGCCCATGAGTCTGTGCTAGTTGGGAGGTAGAGGTGTTGGGAGTGTGTGTGTGTGTGTGTGTGACTGCTGATGGATCTTTAGTAGATATGCACTTGACTCAAGCAACATGTGTGAAAATATCATCATCGGTAGCTTATGGACTTCTGCCATATTGCTGTTATGAAAGATTCATGTATTTAAAAAGATAGTTTGGCGAAAAGATAGTTTAAAAAAAATAGTGTTGCTCTGGAGCTACGAGACTAATGTGAATTAAATTATTAACAAAAATGAACTTTTTCTATCCATCCGTTATTTTACACTTAATCCAGATCATGGTGAGCCTCCTACCCTTTCACCAGGCACAGGGAAGGGCATTGTGCTATCCTAGCTAAACCCAGGACAAGGCACCAATCCATCGCTGGGCACACACCCAAATTCAGAGCATCCATGACTTAGATTTGTAATATAAAAACATGTTTATAATGTACTTCTGAATATTAAACATGTAGGAGTTTTAATATTTTTAGTCATAGAAATCAATTTTTTTCTGGCTGCACAGCACTAAAGGGACTTTATGTAGGCTCAGAGTGAACCTTCTTGTGTCTTCTTGCATTCAACTTTCAATTCCTATTTGTGCCACAAGTGGGACAGAAATGAGTGCTCAGCTCTACTTGTTTGGGACTCAAACATCAGTAAATAATTGAAACCAAAAATCAACACGTCGCTTATTTGAATCAGAATCTTTAGCAGCTCAAAATAGTCAGAAATGAACAACTTTCATATGACTCCTCCCCCTTTTGTGTGGATCTTAGAAAATAAGAAAATAATGAAGCCCTGAATGGAAAGAGTAGCTCCAGTTCAAAGCTACAGTCAGAATTCAGACCAGAATATATAGTGCATGAGCGTTTTGCAGAGCTTTGCTGAAAGTAGTTTAATGTTTTGATAAGTGGGTGCTGTTACTGATGTATTAGTCTACCTCATCAGCCTGCGCTCTGATTGCTGCTGTTGACTCATTGCTCTCATGCAGTGTCACCTTACAAAGCGCCAAGAAACTTGCAGACGTCTGAACCGACCAAGACCAGTTTCCGTGTGACATGGGACCATGCGCCTGGCGATGTCCGTGGATATAAGGTCACTTTTCACCCCTCTGGTAATGATGTGAACCATGAACAGATGCTTGTTGGACCTTATGACAACACTGTTGTCCTAGAAGAACTCAGGTAACTGAAGAGTTTTCATTGTTTTTGTTTTATTATTATAAGGATTATTTTAGCTTCTGTTAGCTGATAAAAACACGACATGCCTGGCAAACAAATCATGCAGGTTACTATGTAAGCAAATCAAATATATTGAATGCTGTTTTGTGCATGAGGATGTGACCAAGTGCAGAATTACTTTAATCCAGACTCTTTGCAGTCTGACGATAATAACTGTGGAGTGTTTACAATCCTATCATGTGTTTATTGTCACCGTCCGACAGTAATAATTGTGGAAAAATATAGATTCTTTATCACATGACCATCAGCCATTTAGATCTCTTACAGCACCTTCCCTACTAACTAATCCAGCTTGAATAGTACTTAGTCTGGTCTTGGTCCTCTGTAACTCTTCTGGGTTTCTAATCTTGCCGTTTTGTCTTTTTTCCCGCAGAGCAGGAACTAAGTATTCAGTAGCTGTGTTTGGAATGTTTGATGGAGGACAGAGTTTACCTTTGGCTGGTGAAGAGAAAACCACTCTTACTGACCCACCTGAACCCCCACCCATGGACCCTCCTGGTAAAACCACTCTACCTCAGTTGCATGCAGGAAATTAGAGATTAGAGAATTAAAACTTTGCAACTACCTCAGTCTCACTTATGTAAACAGAACCTTCTAGAACTACAATGGTGCTTGAAAGTTTGAGAACCCTTTAGAATTTTCTATATTTCTGCATAAATATGACCTAAAACAGCAGATTTTCACACAAGTCCTAAAAGTAGATAAAGAGAACCCAGTTAAACAAATGAGGCACAAATATTATACTTAGTAATTTATTTATTGAGGAAAATGATCCAATATGACATATTTGTGAGAGGCAAAAGTATGTGAACCTTTGCTTTCAGTATCTGGTTTGACCACCTTTGCATCAATAACTGCAACTAAACATTTCTGTTAACTGTTATTTAACGATTCTTTGGTAGAATGACTAGTGATGGCAAGCTGTCCTGGCCCAGATGCAGCAAAACAGGCCCAAACCATGATACTACCACCACCATGTTTCACAGATGAGATAAGGTTCTTATGCTGGAATGCAGTGTTTTCCTTTCTCCAAACATAACACTTTTCATTTAAACCAAAATGTTCTATTTTAGTCTCATCCATCCACACAACATTCTTCCAATAGTCTTCTGGCTTGTCCATGTGATCTTTAGCAAACTGCAGATGAGCAGCAATGTTCTTTTTGGAGAGCAGTGGCTTTCTCCTTACAACCCTGCCATGCACACCATTGTTGTTCAGTGTTCTCCTGATGGTGGACTCATAAACATTAACATTTAGCCAATGTGAGAGAGGCCTTCAGTTGCTTAGAAGTTACCCTGAGGTCCTTTGTGACCTCGCTGACAATTACACGCCTTGCTCTTGGAGTGATCTTTGTTGGTCAACCACTACTGAGGAGGGTAACAATGATCTTGAAGTTCCTCCATTTGTACACAATCTGTCTGACTGTGGATTGGTGGAGTCCAAACTCTTTAGAGATGGTTTTGTAATCTTCACAACTTTCACAACAATGGACAACTTTTTCTGAGGTCCTGAGAAATCTCAGTTTTTCCATCATGATACACTTCCACAAACAGGTGAAATGAAGACTTTGATAGATCCCTGTTCTTTAAATAAAACAGGGTGCACACTCATACCTGATTGTCATCCTATTTACTGACTCTAATTTAGCCTTCAAATGAACTGTTAATCCTAGATGTTCACATACTTTTGCCAGTCACAAATACTGTATGTCATATTGGATCATTTTCCTCAATAACTTAATGAGCAAGTACAGTAATTCCCCCATATTCGCGGAGGTTAGAGACCAGAACCTACCGCAAATAGTGCAAATCCGTGAATACTTGTAACCCCCCCTAAAAGTGCTTATAAGTACCTAAGTTAAATCCAACCATATGCCTTAAACTATCATCCTTAAAACTTCAGAAACATAATAAACATAAATAAACATAAATAAAGTTTACTCTCTCTCTCTCTCTCGCTCTTTCTCTCCCCCTCTCTCTCTCTCTCTCTCTCGCTCTCTCGCTCTTTCTCACTCTCTCTCTCTCTCTCTCTCGCTCTTTCTCTCGTTCTTGCTCTCTTGCTCTCTCCCGCTCTCTCGCTCTCTCTCACTCTCTCTCTTTCTCTCTCTCTCTCTCTTGCTGTCTCTCTCTCTCTCACTCTCTCTCTCTCTCTCTCTCTCTCTCTCTTGCTCTCTCTCTCGCTCTTTCTCACTCTCTCTCTCTCTCGCTCTTTCTCTCTCTCTCAACTCTTTCTCTCGTTCTCGCTCTCTCGTTCTCGCTCTCTTGCTCTCTCCCGCTCTCTCGCTCTCTCTCATTCTCTCTCTTTCTCTCTCTCTCTCTCTCTCTCTCCCTCTCTCTCTCTCTCTCTCGCTCTTTGTCTCTTGTTCTCGCTGTCTCGTTCTTGCTCATCTCGCTCTCTGAGAGCCACTTACACTTTGTGCTGTAAGCCTGAGAAGAAGCTGGGCATTTAGGCGGCATCTTAGGGGTAAAAGAAAAGCAAAACTAGTCAGGTCTACGGCTCCCGTGAAAGTGGTTGTGTGTTTGCGGATCAGCCAATGAGAGCTGGCCTTGTATGGCCATCTGAACACCAGCCAATAGCGTTTGAGTATTGGAGCATGCACGTACCCAACTGTTGTACAGTGCATATGTTCTACAGAACAAACTGCGAATATGTGGGTTTTCCGTGAATAACAAGTACATATGTTCTAGAGAAACCTCAGCGAATAGGTGAATCCGCGAATGCTGAACCGCGAATAGGCGGGGGTTCACTGTATAATATTTGTGTGTCATTTGTTTAACTGGGTTCTCTAAAATCTGATGATGTTCATTACACATTATGTGACATATTTCAAGCCTTTTTTTGTTTTACTGTTGATCAGTGTGACTCATGCAAATGAGGAATCCAGAATCTCAGATTATTAGATTATTTCATTTTACGTTTCAAACAGAGTAAATAACTATTCAAATGTTATAAACTCAGTATCTCTTGGGTTACAATGCCCACTTTCCTCACAGTGAAGTCCAGTGTGCAGTTTCTGCAGTCTGTGATGGTTTGAGGTGTCATGCCATCTGCTGGTATTGGTCCACTGTGTTTTTTCAAGTCTGAAGTTGTCTATCAGATTTTAGGGCACTTCATGCTTCCATCTACTGACACGTTTTATGGAGGTGCACATTTCCTTTAATAGCAGCAGGACTTAGCACCAGTTCCAAAACTACTACCAGTTTGCTAATCATGTTATTACTGAGTTTAACTGGCCAGTCAGCTCCTGAGCTGTAAGCCGTGCCTATCAACATTTAAATGCTGAAATATATCACTGAAAAGAGCATTAAAAAGTTAAAATCCGGCTCTCTTAATTTGATTTCTAATTCAGTTTCATCAGAATATGCAGGTGATATACTTATATGACTGAAACCAGTCTATGATCTGATTATTTTGTGCATGTGAATGCACTCACTGACCCTATCCATTGCTTTATCGTGTGCACATGTTGATTATGATTAATACTGTCTAGACTGTTTTTTACCTTTTGTTATTTCCATTACGTGCTGCTTGCCAGAGTTTGTTTCAGATAATTTCAGTATGAAGACATAATGTTGGGTCTTATTGTGCCACAGTTCATAAATAAGCACTAAGAACTGTAGCATCTGTATCTGCTCCACAGCCTTAAATGCATCTTGACATTGTTTTTGTCTCTTTTTCAATTTTTTGGTGCTGCAAGACTACAAAATTCTCTTCTTACAACTGAGACAAAGAGTGAAAAATATAAATGTGGGACTCTACCCCTCAAATGTTTGGGAACACAATTGAAATGGAACATTTTTGAAGATAACACAAACTTCTACATCACATGAAAGGGTTTTCTAGCTGTTTTGGAGACTATACTAAAATTCACAAATGCTGCTGCTCCAGGTGCTTTGTACAGTTTAGCACAAAATTCACACAAGGCATCATGGGAAGGAGCTTTGAGCAGCATTAGTGCTTATTTCACTAAAGTTGAACAGGATAAGCTTTTGTATTCAAACACATAGTGTAGTAGTAAAGTGTTGGCACATACAGTATCTGTTATTCTAGTGTTTATTCAGGTTGTTCATACACTAATATGGTAAAACCCAAACTTTTGAGTGGTTGTCTAGAGAAAAGGAGAGGAAGAGAAAGACACACCATGTAGTTAAGAAAATGTTATGACTTTGTATGAGAGCCTAGAGAGGTTCTGACTCAGGACACTCATTCCTCCTGCAGTAGATGGAAGCTATGGTGCCCTCGTGCCCCATAATGAACCAATCATCTCATGGCATCCCAGAGCCAAAGACTGAAGAGTTGGTTCTGTGCTAAATCAGTGGAAACAGTCCTCTGCAGGAGCAATCTGGCATTTAACATTTAATGACCAACCAGGAAACATTTGAGCGCGTTCTTCTTTTTTTATTTGTGTTATATAAACTTTCCAGATCCTTTTAGAAAAGAACCAAAAGAGGAGATGAGATAAATACAGGGATTAGAAGTGATACCCAGTACATTTTCTCAGGGCTTCAGGATCCAAATGTTTGAGGCTTTCCTTTACTCTAATAGTCCAAACATTGTTCTTCTGTACATCACAGCAGAACTCAGGATGTCCCAGTGTAATCTGTAAGATCTGTACAGGCTTTGATACAGACATATTTTAATGGATCTCTATCTGATATTTTAAGCCCAGGCAGTCAGACAGTCAGACAGACAGACAGACAGAGAAACAGTCAGTCAGACAGAGAGACAGTCAGACAGACAATCAGAGAGACAGAGAGACAGTCAGACAAACAGCCAGACAGACAGCCAGACAGAAAATCAGACAGAGAGACAGTCAGTCAGTCAGTCAGACAGACAGACAGACAGAGACAGTCAGACAGACAATCAGAGAGACAGCCAGACAGCCAGCCAGACAGACAGCCAGACAGCCAGACAGCCAGCCAGACAGCCAGCCAGCCAGCCAGCCAGACAGACAGACAGACAATCAGACAGACAATCAGACAGAGAGACAGTCAGTCAGACAGACAGACAGACAGTCAGACAGACAATCAGAGAGACAGACAGACAGACAGACAAAGAGCCAGCCAGCCAGACAGACAGACAGACAATCAGACAGAGAGTCAGCCAGCCAGCCAGACGGACAGACAGACAGAAAGACAGTCAGACAGAGCGACAGACAATCAGACAGAGAGACAGACATACAGTCAGAGAGACAGACATACAGTCAGACAGACAGACAGACAGTCAGACAGACAGAATCAGTGCTGGCAGGTACTGAGTATTAAATGGTTGGAAGTCTCTTGATGGGGACGTTCCTGCATAAAACAGGCTCTTATTATTACACTGAATGTGATGTTGGATGAATCAGTGTCATATAACCTGTTTTCAATTGCAGAGACAGCAGACAGTCCACAGAGCTTACTGGAGCTCTAGCATCACTTTGCAGGTGTCTGGAGTCACTCAAAAAGTCATACGGGAGGAGAAATGCACCATATCTCAGAAAGAGCTTTACCCGTATATCTCTTGTCCAGAGGCCCCCTTCTGTTCTGTGACACAGTGGCTGTGTCAGCTCCAGCAAAAGGGCCCGACGCCAGAGGATACAGTGGAGAAAGATGTGGAAAGAAAGAAAGAATACATAAATATTTGTGCATAAACTGTTGATGATTCAAGAAAAAAAAATCCAAAATAAAACTAAATGCACATGCTGGATGTTGTTGGGTGTCCAGTGGTTTTTTTCTCTTGTTTGTTTTTCCTGCTCCTTTCCTCTCCCATTAACTTTCTCCTTGAACTTTGAGATTTGCTGTGCAGTTGGCTTGGTCCAAAGCGTGTGGGGTGACGAGTCTCCTCCTTCTCCTGCAGATGCTCAGTGTAAAACCACAGCCAAGGCTGATATCATTCTGCTGGTGGACGGGTCCTGGAGTATCGGCCGAGTGAATTTTAAAACCATTCGTGCGTTCATCGGCCGCATGGTGGGTGTCTTCGACATTGGACCTGACAAGGTTCAGATCGGTAAGTCTTGCTCTGTTTCTGGAGATTTCTGAGGGATATGGCGCAGTGGACCAACATTACCCAGCAAACACCAACATCCTAGTGTTGATGAACAGGGGATTCTTTCTGGGGTGGTCACCAACCCTGCTCCTCCCTACTCATTGACCAATATGCTTACACAAAGACATCCTCTTTAACCCATCCATGCAGTGAAACACAAGTAAACACATTCACTACATGAACATTTGCCAGGAGTAGTGAGCAGCCCTATCAACGGCACCCGGAGAGCAGTTGGGTGTTAGGTGCCTTGCTCAAGAGCACGTCAGTGTTCTGTGAGTTCAGGGGATTGAATCCCCACCTGATTATTGCCACCAGAGGTTCTTGATTAGTTGACCAAGCTGTGTTAGATTTGAGTTGGAGATGAATCCTACATTAACATAGATGTGCAGGTGGAAGGTTGGTGACCACTGTTCCAGAGACAGAATAAACCATCATGAATGACCAGGAATAGTGTGAATGAAGAATAATCTGGAAGCTCACACAAGTAAAACACTTCAACCCAAAGTTAGGGTTTTGTTGGTGAGTGTTGGAGAAAGTTGGATCTGTGTGTTCTGGCCTTTAGAGAAATTGTGAAAAACAGATTTATGGCAAAGATAATAATACTTCTGGACGCCAGATGTGAGAACTCCAGTCTGGGCCCCAAAGTGAGTTACTACCTGGAATCTGCAGTTGTCCCATAAATTTGGGAAGAAATGATATGTACTTTGTGTGATTTTCAGGCTTGGCCCAATACAGTGGAGATCCCAAGACTGAGTGGCATCTTAATGCCCATGCAACTCGTCAATCCTTGCTGGATGCTGTGGCCAACCTGCCTTATAAAGGCGGAAACACCATGACAGGTACATTTAGCCAGAGCCTTGATTCTCTCAAATGATCATTTTTTACAAAGATGATGTGTACAGCTTGTGTGTAGATGTTCTGATTATGTGTATATGTTCTGATGTCTTAAAGTACATTGACTTGTCTGTGAGATCTTAATTAACATCTGGATGCATTTTAAGCAAGTTGAGATTAATTTTGGTGCTGTATTTTCATAGCAACATGTAATATATTTTATGTGACTATTGAGTTCTAGTGTTTGAAATTTTAGCTTTACAGCTCTAGTTGTAAACTAAATAAGTACAATTTGGACTCAAATCATGTCTCGACTGTTCAACTACATTTGAGGTAAGTGTGAAAAAATGTAATATGACTATTGGGTGCACATTTCTGGAGAATTCCATGGTAAATTACAGGAAGTTACACTGTAAAGCTGAATTGTAATATAAAGTATTACCATTCATTTGGTGTGTTTGAACATGTTTGGCTACATTTACATAATTTCCATTCTTTTCTCCCAATAGGTCTGGCACTGAACTACATCCTCCAGAACAACTTCAAGCCAAATGTGGGCCTCAGGCCCGACTCCCGCAAGATTGGTGTCCTCATCACTGACGGAAAGTCTCAGGATGAGATTGTGTTCAGTTCTCAGAACCTGCGGAGTGAGGGCATCGAGCTTTATGCCATTGGTGGGTGTTTATAAGTCTTGGTTCATGCACGCTAGGTTAACTCATCTGATTGCACTTCAAGTACATTTTATAAACAAAGGTTCCTGGAAGAACTTTTAGGTGTTTCTCAGATTGTTGCGCTGGCAGAACCCATAAAAGTGCCTATAGGAACATTGGACCTCAATCAACACTATTCAGAATTCTTCTTAAAACTCACATAAACAATTTTCACAAAGATTCTGCTATTCATTAATGTTTTTTTAATTGGGATTTGTTCTTTTTATGCCTTATGTCCTGATGTGTTTTTACAAAAACATTTAATTCATTAGTTGTACAATATTATATGATTTTAATTACTTTAATAATTAAGATTATTTTATCTTACATTAATTAACAAATGTAAGACAAAAAAACATTTTTTTAACTCCTCTTTTGAACCCTTTCTTGATAGGAAAAGGTTATTGGAAGAACCCAGTATGTCTTTAAAATTGTTCTTAAAAGAATCTTAATTTGAATAAGGAAGCCTCAATGGGTATAATACTATTGCTCTGTACAGTGTGCGCGATATTTGAACATTTAGAAATCCTTAAAACAGATTAAACTAAACTACAATCTGTTACAAGAAAGATTACAGAACATGAGAAACTCTTAAAGAGATCATTTATGTTACGTTGAACACAGGTGTGAAAAACGCTGATGAGAATGAGTTGAGGTCCATCGCCTCTGACCCGGATGACATCCACATGTACAACGTCAACGATTTCTCCTTCCTGCTGGACATTGTGGATGGCCTTGCGGACAACCTGTGCAACAGCGTCAAAGGACCACGTAAATATATGCACATGCACATCTTACTATCAAAACAATGCAGACTAATGGTGCTAACCATGTGTACAGAAATTCGTACTCTACGTAATTTTGGATTGATTACTTGTAGTGTACAGTAAATTGATATTTTTTGATGAGAGTGTGTATAAACACCTCAGTCATTATTGATAATTAATCTTGATTGGGAAAACTCTAAACATAGTCAATGAATAGATGGTAGTATCTACAAATTTGAGTGCTGTTTTTATTATTTTGAGACTAATTTCCTTTGTTAGTGCTGTTATATAATTAATTAAACCATAACTTAAAGCATGGAGCATAACACTTTCATGCATGGTTATATATTTTATGCTTGTTATAGTCTCTTTAGTACTAAAAAAATCCCCAGAAACTGCAAGAGCAACAAAAAAACATGGTAAACAAAAATGGTCAGGAGCTGCACCTACGTTAAGCTTTTCTGCAAATTCCTTCTACAAAACAGGATCTTTTCAGGTCAATAAAATTAGAGCACAGAGGAATGTCAAAGGACAAATATATGTGTCAAATATACGTCTTTGAAAGTGGTAAATTGTGTTTTCTAATCTGGACATTACATTGTGCATTGTAGCAACATTTCATGTAATTAATGTTGTTAATGATAGAAAACTCGCCATATCCAGTGCCGTACATGTTCAAATATTACACAATATTTATTTTACAACATTAAATTGTTCATTTTACTTATGCAGTTAACATGTGACATGCATTTGAAGACAGTATGCTCAGTGTCCCACTGAAAGGAGAGTAAAAAAATGGAAAAAGCAAAAAACAAATCTGATATTATAACTGAAAACTCATGCATGAAAGAATTAATGCTGTTATCCAAATGGTGCAGGCTCTTGATATTGATATTCCTATTGTGAGTTTGCATTGAAACGCCAAACAGTGACTGGGTTTTATTGGTAGAGCAGAAGCTGGGAATGATCTACTGCACGATTATAGTCAGAGTAAGACTACAAGAGGAGGTAAAGATTATTAATCAGAGCAACATGGCTTGGCCTAACTTCTCAAATGCTTGCCAGCCGTTGTAGATATTGCCTCTCAAGTATTTGCCAGTTTTCTCTTTTTTTAAGTAGATTTTGCTGAAAGCATAAGCGTGACAATGTCATAATTCCATGCTGGAGACTATAGGTTCAGCATGGATCCTCCCTGGAGGATAACAGTGATTTACCACACTGTAAAAGGTTAAAGTGTATCCTGCAGCAGGCTTTCCTTGAAAGCTGCTGATATATAGCCCACTTAGCCTTTTTTAAGAGAAGCTAATATGCCTGGGGTAGATTTGTTCTTCACGTATGTTCTACTCTGAGAGCTGTTTGACAAACCAGTGCTCATTTCTCCATATCTTATGAACCAGAACAAGGCCCGGGGACCCCAACGGACCTGGAGACGTCAGAGGTGACCCATTACTCCTTCAGAGCCACCTGGATGCCTCCGGATGAGCCTGTGGAGAGGTTCCGGATAGAGTATGTCCCTGTGGCTGGAGGCAAGACTGAAGTGGTGAGACTAGTTCACAAGAAGGAACCTATACACTCATTAACCCTTTGAACACTGTTTGTTTTTGCTGTGCTAATTGTGTCTTTACTAAATTATATGCATGATTATGTATGTCTGCTTTACATTATATGTGATGTTGTAGAGCTGTACATTTAAAAATTGGAATATTGTTGAATAAGTTATTTTTGTCTAATTTAATTGAACAACTTTCATATACTGTATATTAATTACATGTAAAAGTGACATTTTTGTTTTACTGTTTGCTTATAACTCAAGAAAATCAGAAATCCAGAATCTCAAATTCTCAGAATATTTCATTTAATTTGTAATGAATTAGTACTTAAACAGTACAAATATTGTAGATTTATATTAGACTACAACTGCATTCCTAATATCAACACTCCTGAACCAGAGACAACATCAGAAACATCTTATTTGTGTTAAGGAGAAAAAGAACTATGTTTAGTCCAAAGTCAACATCAACCAGAATAATTTAGAGCACTTCATGCTTCCATCTGCTGACAAGCTTTTCCAGCAGGACTTAGCTGACCATGATATTACTGTACTTAATTGGCCAGCCAACTCATGAGCTGTAAGCCATACTGATCAACATTACAACAAAAAAAGACTTGAAATATGTCACTTTATATATAATGACTATAAAATATGACCATTTTAAATTTAACTATGAACCACAATGAACATTTTCTCTTAATACTCACATATTTTTGATGTACAACTGTATATGAGAGATATTTCTCTGAAATATAAATATCAAAATTGGTTACAATAAGTTATGAATGCAGTAAAAAAGCACAGCACTACTTACACATGGTATTCCTATTCTTACATAAGCAGTCACACATAAGGTTTACACTTTAATGGATTACAGTGGAAAGAACTGTGATTATGTAATATTTAATATTTCTAATTTATACCCTATATGACAGGTCTAAATGTAGAGTGTATAGAATATCTTCACAGATATTTAAAGTAATGACTTGGCCAGGAAACACACCTTTTCCTCTTACTGCAGATGTTTTACCCATAGGCTATATGTTTTAAGTGCCAGTTTTACTTTTTAAACTTTGCACTAAAAGGCTAATGTAGCTAACAGGTGATTCATACTTTTAACCACCAATTAACACTGTGTACACTGCACATCATGACACATTTGTCCTAAAACCATACCAAATGAAGTAAGCTCAGACTTCATTATGTGGTTTAACATACTGCTGTCCAGATTTTGGAGTAAATCCTGAATGTCTGTGTTGAGAATCAAGTTGAGTTATTGCATAACTTAAACTTAATGCTAACTTTCTGCCTGAAGTTAGTTTTTGTTAATGTTAGGTTTTAACTAACAGCATTTTAGCTCACATTAACATGTTACCTAACATATACTTTTAACTAATTTTAGCTTTTTAGTTTGCATTAACAAGTTAGGTAACATGAACTTTCTAGCTAATGTTAGGTTTTTAGCTAATATTAGCATTTTAACTCTCAAACAAGTTAGCTAACAAATTTTCTTGCTAATGTTAGGTTTTTAGGTAATGTTACCATTTCAGCTCACGTTCTTTCTAGCTAATGTTTAACACATCAATAGGTTGGTTTGCCCAGTCAACAAAAAGTCATTTACGTACATTTCTTAATGGGTTCTGTAGGGATATGAAATTTTGTGATGGTTGTGTCACTCTGAAAACTTCTTCTCTTCTTGCTATCGTCATTCAAAATGTACTTTTATTTTTATTGTACTACTGTATTTTTAGAGATGTGCTGTTTTGAACTTTTTGGGCCTGATACAATAACCAGTAATTAACATCTGATTTTGGCCAGTACATATATTGTACCAGAAATGTAAACAAACTTTAATGGAAATAATGTAATGTAATATAAAATTCATTACAGCTACATTGTGGCCATTACAGAAAATCTCAGAGTGACCAAGAGAGGATGCTTAGGGGTCTAGAAGAAGGAACCTTCTACACTGTACAAGCTATAAATAGGATACAATTGGAATTATCATAATTTTGGGATATATTGTTGTTGCTTTCTTGCATGTTGACCTCTACTGATCTGGTAGGTTACCAAGTTTGCGCACTGCAATAGAAATCATGTTTTAAAAACAATATGTACATTTTTAATTTATAGAAAAAGAATCTGATCTGAGAGAAGTGATGTGATTTGAGACTTGAGATTATGCTCATATCTCCAGTGTAAAAGTTAGGTTCAGACACACTGTTCAGACACAAACCATGTCCAAAAATCCACACTTTTGTTTTATGGTTGTTATCGCTCTCACCTCTCTTCCATCATCAAACAGAGCTCCAGACTGAACGGTTGATTTATTTTGGTTTTGCACAGGTGTACGTGGACGGTGAGGTGAACACTGTGGTGCTGAACGACCTGACCCCCATGACTGAATATCTGGTCAATGTCTTCTCTGTGATTGGTGAAGACAGCAGTGACCCTCTCAAAGGCACAGAAACCACTTGTAAGTGATAGTCATGAGTGCTCTGCTTTCATATGTTCAGTGCTTAAAGCATAAGCATTGTCTTTGAAAGGAGAAAATAAAGAACATTTTGTGTACTCCACTCAAGTTAAGCCCTCAATATTTTTATATCCGATCGATGGTAGAGAGCTGAGTTTGAGTCAATCCACCAAATTTTGATTTTGCATCAAAATCAGAGTCAGTTAAACAGTGAAACCAGAGAAACTGAGCTACATTTTGACATTGGTAGAGGAAACATAATGCATGTATTAATATAGAAAATGAGAGAGCTCTTCTACAAGATGATGTAGCCTCTTCCAGGACTGATGTTCAACTTTGGTAACAATAATATAATCCACAAATCAATGTAGAAGCCCTGCTGGTTCTATTTGGTGTCGTTTTAATGCTGTCGCTATAACTCTCAAAGGCAACAGCTGGAAAATTACAGCTCGACTGAAACATTTAACATCCAGCGATTCAGCCCAGTGTTATAGTTTCAACCTGGTTATGAGCCGATAAAGAAAATGTAGGTAATTTTAAGGCACTCTGAAGGTTTTTTTTATTGCCCTTTCCCATTTTATGGTTTATACAAGTCCTTTTTGAATATCTCAGCTATTATGTTTATAATGAACATTACAAGACCTTTCTCAGCGTCATAAACATCATTTTGTCTTGGGCCACTTGGACGTGACAGTGTGCTTAGGTCATTGTGGCTTTCTTTATTGACAACTTTAAGCTAACACTCCAGCTTGGATCATCATTCTCCTGTGTGACCACGGCTTGTAATGTGTGGCTGTATTTCTTACCACTTGTGGGTTGAAGCCTTAGAAGTTTGTGATGTGGGCTTGAGGGCTGGTCACAGTTTTCTTTGTGGACATCCATTAAGCTGTTTCAATGCCTTTTTCACACAGAGTTGAAGTGTTAGATTGGGATTATGAGACTAATACATGATAGAAATCGGCCTCCTTTTGGTATGGTGAAAAAGAATGGTTTGCCCACCAATCATCTTTACATAATTTTCCACCAGATGTGGATTTTGCTGTGTACCTTCTCAAAGGGTATCCTTACAAAAACATAATGTGCTACTACCATCATTGTATGAGGATATTATCATTTTACATTACAATATACCATGTTATTCGACAGTGCTATAAGTAATTCCATGCTTCTTCCTTAGTTATGATAAAACTCTAAGTGTGGAAATGCTTGTTTGGCATGTTTTATGTTTAGATCTACTTAATGTGTTGACAGTTTCTTAATCTCTTAATCTGCTAAAAATTAATATCATGAAAATTTTCATTCAAAAATTACATATTTTATATTCATTACATGTAATGTCACATCTTTCAATCCTTTTTAGCTTCAACCAGAAATCCAGAATCTCAGATTCTGGGAATATTTCATGTACAGTAAATTTGTATTCAAACAGTATCAACATTAAAACAAAAAAAGACTTGAATTATGTCACTCTGTGTAATACAGGCTCCCCTGTTTGCATCTTTACCCAAACAACAGTGAATAACTTTAATATTAATGAAGATTTGGTAATGAAATTTGGGTTAAATATACCTCTGTCTGAGGGCCTATGACCAGAGGATCCTGAGTTTGAATCCTGGTCATGCTGTTTGCCATCAACAGCCGGGGCCCAAGAGAGCAAAAATTGGCAGTACTCTGTCTGGGTGGGTAGATGGCGCTCTCTCTCCCTATCACTTTCACATTGCAATGTCCGCTGGCTCAGGTGTCTACTGATTGGTCCAATCGGAGCTGGGAATCCTGCACTTTCCTCTGAGTGTGTTAGGCTCCCCAGTGACGGTGTATCAGTGGTAGTTTGAAAACAGGAGGTGGCTGCATCATACACAACAGAGGAGGCTTGTGCATGTCTTCACCCTCCTAGAGTCAGGGGCAGTGCAAAAGTGATGGGGTAAAATGGATGGGATGGACTAACTAGCTACAACTACACTGAGAAGGTGATATAATTGGCTATATATATATATATATATATATATACATACAACATGTGATGAGAATGTCCACCAACCACCAGCGTGTTGCTGAACCACCTGAAGCTCTGTGTTTTGGAAGGGTGTCCACCAATAAAGATCATCCATTTGTTGTTTCCAAACTGTTTCAGAAATTTTAGTTGTGTCTTCCTAAACCAGTTCATTCAATAAACACTCCTCCTGTACAGTGTACTGATATATTATGCACATATCATGAAATAACCAATGCCCTGTGCTACGTTTATGAGGATAACTGAGGGCACTGCAGTGACAGGCAAGAGGAAGTGTTCATAGTGTGAATGTACTCGATAACAAACTGTTTGGAAACAACAGGGTTATTGATGGATGACCTTTATTGATGATCTGCCACAACATGGAACGTCAGGTTCGACTGTGCCTGGATGCTGACGATGGACATTTTCACATGTAACATCATTCTTTTTCACCCAGACTGCTGGAGTATATTTCATCACCTTAATTTCACAATTTACTGTCGTTTGGGTAAAGAAGCAAACAGAAATCCCTGTATAATGTCCATCCACATCACTCAGACTTTCCTTCCTTTTACACAGTGCCTCTGCCGGCCGTGAAGAGCATGACTGTATATGATGAAGCCCTGACCAGCATGCGGGTGAGATGGGAGAAGGCAGCCGGTGCCACAGGCTATAGGTTGCTGTACAGGGCCATCAATGCCACCGTGCCCTCCGTGGAGAAAGAGGTGAGCAACCATGGACCGCATTAATAAAATGCTCACTCAGCCTTTCCATGAGTGCTTTATGAGACCTTGAGAGTGTGTAGATCAGGTCTTCTGCCAAAGGTCCCTCAAACAGTCCAGATGGTAAAATGTGGTGATCGCAGAAAAAGCAGGAAGCTGTGTTTTTACAGTACTGTTCAGGCAAAGTCTACAAAACGCAGACGTTTCTGGATATGAGAAGGTAATGGCAAAGATTAGATCATGTTGGCTGTGTGAGGCTCTATTTCCCTCCTGAAGTCATTGAGATGATATGAACCAAATAGAATTTGAACAGATGCTCTGGTTGTTTTTTTTCTCTGGGCCGTAAGGATTAGAGCTGCCCAGAAATAGCCCCCACAGTGAGGTCAGTCGCTGCAGAGCAGACATGCCGTAGCAAACAGCTTGGGTGTGTGGGTTTATTGTTTGGACCAGGTGTTCAAAAACGTCCAATTGACAAGTCCTGTCTGGTCATGCTGGGCTGCAGTCTTAGTAATGTCCTCTCTCTCTCTCTCTCTCTCTCTCTCTCTCTCTCTCTCTCTCTCTCTCTCTCTCTCTCTCTCTCCCTTGCTCGCTCGCTCTCTGTCTCTCTGTCTTACAGATGCGAGTTGGTGCAGATGTGAGTGATGTCCAGCTGCTGCAGCTGATCCCCAACACAGCCTACAAACTTTCTCTGTTTGCCCTGCATGGAGAGGCAGCCAGCGAGCCCCTTATGGACCAGGGAGTCACCTGTACGTCAGCCTCTGCTTCCCTCCAAATGACTTCAAAGTTTCCGCTGATCTGTTTCAGAGTTACTGTCCATCTGTCATTTTAATCATTTTAAGCTTTAAATCATATTCTCTTCTCTTCTCTTCTCTTCTCTTCTCTTCTCTTCTCTTCTCTTCTCTTCTCTTCTCCTACTCTTCTCTTCTCTTCTC